>JAXRJS010000099.1:135000-257500 GCA_037127375.1 Dione juno
AGCGACAAGAGCGATACAAGCGAAAATAATCTCAAAATAAGCACCTACTTTGAGATCACTTTCGCTCGCCATCGATAAAGACAAGTCAGTACATGTCATACTATAAGAATATTATGAAGACATTTTTTATAACTTGTAAATTCTATATAAAACATACTATTCATATCGATTAAGTATCGACTTACACATGATGAAGTAATTTTACTATAGAACTTAATGTTTCACTAAAAATTTATATAAGTCCACCCTTTTTAGGCCTCAATACGTCAAAAGGATAGAATGGATCTCTTTATTGTCTGTCTGTGTGTTCATTTTCCTCAAAATCAAGTGAAGTTATCAAGTTAAACTTAATGTCAAATGTATAGGTGTATTTAAGTATATATAATATGTCTGGCGAAGTGTCCATATGACATCCATCCATCGGATCGCCTTTTGGAAATCATTTATCATAATAATTAATTATTATCTAATATTAAATAAATAAGCCAAATATTTGAATTATCCTGATTTAATTTATTTCTCTTATGTTTTTTTCGTCGCCGGCTTACCTTTACAAATATTACACTCTTCACCACTGTAATGGAGACATAGTGATTAAGTGAGAGAGATGTCTAAATTTCTAACTAGACTCACTCACTCTCGTAACAAGACTAGGCCCGGCGTTGAGCTCTGCTGCTTAATACGAAATATCTCCAACTCGGTCGGTAAGTGGAGCGCTCTTGTTCATTCGTCATCGCTCAACTCTCTCTCTCTCTCACTCTCACTCTCTCTCTCTCTCTCTCTCTCTCTTCGTTGAAATCTCACTTGGGAATTTCTAAGAAGCCTCTCTTACAATTAGTAATCCCCTAAACTCCAAAAGGGTCCAAATTTTAGCATTGTCGGTATAGCCGACTGGCTATACCTTTACCATCATAGTCGGCGTATAGTCAATAGGCCGAGGGACTATCCGGCTTTTAACTTTGCTGGTATCTGTGAGTAAACTGTATTACTAAAGTACAAACTTTGTATTGGATTAGGTTTTTAATATTTTGTTTTTTTTAAAAAGTCGTACACATTTATATTTCATGTAAAAAGAACCAAGATTTTTCTTTAACGAGAAGTTTTTAAAATTATTTCAAAATAAAACATATTGATGACGTCAACAACCTACATGGCGGATTATTCGGCTTCTTTGGGCCAGTCGGCTAGTCGGCTAAAGTCATAGTAGGGACCTCTAGTTATTTTTTGCACCAAAGAAAAAAAATAAAATATAATCAAGTTATATAATTTGTTTATTCCCTCAATGAACTAAATTCACCTTGAAATGGACGGTAGCGTAATTTGATACTTCATTCATATTTACTTATCGCACGACACAAGCGTACTCATGTCGCACTTTCATTCATAATTCTTGTTATCAAGTGCACTGATAACAGCCTCTTTTTTAAGTTACACGCTTTTTTTGAGTTACACGCTTTGTTAGTTTTTAAGTTACACGCTGTTCCCGCCTGGTGTTAAGAAACTGGCGGAAAGGGCGTAGGAATGGAGGAAGGGGGAGGGGGGGGGGGTGTTAGGCCGTGACTACCCCGAAATCAAAATTATTTTTTTTTTCATTTTTTATCTACAAATCAGCGTTTTTTATATATATGTATAGGTATACTTATATTAAAAACGGGAGACTCCACTGGAAAATGCCTCTTTGGTTTTGTGAACACGCTGTATAAATAAGTATGTTATCATTATAGTACGGGTGGTCTGATTATTATGATAAGGCGATAAGAGATAAGAGAAATTATAAAGTGATATCAACCGATACATTTAGTACTTTTAAGTTCTTCAGTTATGTTTCGAGAGAAAAAGCTGTTGTCACATTTTTGTCATTATTACTCCAACAAATATTATATATCTATATATCTATATATTTATATATATATATCTATATACCTATATATCTATATCTATATATATAAATAAAACTGTCAGTGTGCGAGTCTGTTTGTGATATCAAAATACACAAACATTTCGAGTGCATATAGTTAATTACACGTTACTAAAACATAAAATAACATTTTTTAAACTGTTTGTCTGTCTGTCTGTCTTTCCGTTTGTTCGAGCTAATCTCTGAAACATCTGACTAATTTTTATGAAACTCACTAAAATATAGAAGAGGCTGTGGAGCAACACTTTTCTATACATATAGGCTATATATTCCGGAATTGTCGCGGACTAATAATATAAATATATTAGTACAATACATGTATATTATATTAGAGTAAGTCCGAGACCATCGATTAACCGAGCCAAGCCGCGTACCGGTCGCTAATAATCTATATACTGTTTTTTTTTAAATATTTTCATAAAAAGTAAATTCATATGACAAAAATAGATATATCAATAATTGTAATTTATATACATTCTTATACGTTCGCTTTATTACAACCTGAGCTAAAAACTAAAAAATTTAGAACTAAGAAAATTTAGTGCTTGTACACTAGCACTGGTACGTCCTTGAGTACTCTAGGGTGTGTGTGCACTAGCACTGGTACGTCCTTGAGTGCTCTATGCATGCAGTAGTACTGATATGTCCTTGAAGGTTTTGAGTGTATATGTACTAATACTGGTGCATTCTTGAATGCTCTTTCTGCTCTAATTCCATACGGTCTCGTTTGCAGTTGAAGGAGTCAGGCTTCGGAATGACCTCCCTGAACCTATAAGAAGAAGAGAGCTTCCCTCTCGCGGGGGATTTAAGCGTCGAGTGAGAGAGTTCTTTTAAAAAAAAAAAAAACATTGCTTAATATATATTTTTTTTGTTACTTTGGCTATATATTGTACATTATTTATTAATTTTAAAGTTGCTTAATAAATTTACGAATACAATATTCCTATTATAGTTATTTTCTTTTAATTGATATGTTATTATGAATTAATTAGATGTACAAGTATGTTTGTATGTATGTATATTAATATGTACATATATATGTATGTGTATGTTTATATATTTATATATGTAAATGTTTCTACTTTAACATTAATTTGTACACTTACATACCTACTTTTCCATATGACAAGGTAAATAAATAAATAGTGGTTCACAAAAGCAATTCAGTGGAATTACTTATGTAATTAATAATATTATACAGATGAAAATGTTTAGAATCGTATCTCAATTGCAAAGGTTAGCTTCACGCTGTATCCCGCACATAGCAGGATAGGCAGAGGGAACCTAGTGTTGAGACACTCCGTTCTTTAGTTCCCGTTTTTCGAGAACGAGGAAAATGAAAACGACTTATTCTCCCCTCATGGGTATCGAACTCACAATGTCGCGTTTATAGTTAAGCTAAAACAACTGGCAGGTACCAGGACTTTACAGCCGACCGAGAGACCGTCACTATAGAGTACAATTGTATACAACAACTGTCAACTGTCAACTGGCAGGTACCAGGACTTCATAGCCGACCGAGAGATCGTCACTATAGAGTACAATTGTATACAACAACTGTCAACTGTCAACTGGCAGGTACCAGGACTTCATAGCCGACCGAGAGATCGTCACTATAGAGTACAATTGTATACAACAACTGTCAACTGTCAACTGTCAACTGGCAGGTACCAGGACTTCATAGCCGACCGAGAGATCGTCACTATAGAGTACAATTGTATACAACAACTGTCAACTGTCAACTGGCAGGTACCAGGACTTCATCGCGGACCGAGTGGGCGTCACTTGAGAGTACAATTGTATACAACAACTGTCAACTGTCAACTGGCAGGTACCAGGACTTCATAGCCGACCGAGAGATCGTCACTATAGAGTACAATTGTATACAACAACTGTCAACTGTCAACTGGCAGGTACCAGGACTTCATAGCCGACCGAGAGATCGTCACTATAGAGTACAATTGTATACAACAACTGTCAACTGTCAACTGTCAACTGGCAGGTACCAGGACTTCATAGCCGACCGAGAGATCGTCACTATAGAGTACAATTGTATACAACAACTGTCAACTGTCAACTGGCAGGTACCAGGACTTCATAGCCGACCGAGAGATCGTCACTATAGAGTACAATTGTATACAACAACTGTCAACTGTCAACTGGCAGCTACCAGGACTTCATAGCCGACCGAGAGATCGTCACTATAGAGTACAATTGAATACAACAACTGTCAACTGTCAACTGGCAGGTACCAGGACTTCATAGCCGACCGAGAGATCGTCACTATAGAGTACAATTGTATACAACAACTGTCAACTGTCAACTGTCAACTGGCAGGTACCAGGACTTCATAGCCGACCGAGAGATCGTCACTATAGAGTACAATTGTATACAACAACTGTTAACTGTCAACTGTCAACTGGCAGGTACCAGGACTTCATAGCCGACCGAGAGATCGTCACTATAGAGTACAATTGTATACAACAACTGTCAACTGGCAACTGGCAGGTACCAGGACTTCATAGGCGACCGGGAGATCGTCACTATAGAGTACTATTGTATACACCAACTGTCAACTGTCAACTGGCAGGTACCAGGACTTCATAGCCGACCGAGAGATCGTCACTATAGAGTACAATTGTATACAACAACTGTCAACTGTCAACTGGAAGGTACCAGGTCATCATAGCCGACCGAGCGATCGTCACTATAGTGTACAATTGTATACAACAACTGTCAACTGTCAACTGTCAACTGGCAGGTACCAGGACTTCATACCCGACCGAGAGATCGTCACTATAGAGTACAATTGTATACAACAACTGTCAACTGTCAACTGGCAGGTACCAGGTCTTCATAGCCGACCGAGAGATCGTCAATATAGAGTACAATTGTATACAACAACTGTCAACTGGCAACTGTCAACTGGCAGGTACCAGGACTTCATAGCCGACCGAGAGATCGTCACTATAGAGTACAATTGTATACAACAACTGTCAACTGTCAACTGTCAACTGGCAGGTACCAGGACTTCATAGCCGACCGAGAGATCGTCACTATAGAGTACAATTGTATACAACAACTGTCAACTGTCAACTGGCAGGTACCAGGACTTCATAGCCGACCGAGAGATCGTCACTATAGAGTACAATTGTATACAACAACTGTCAACTGTCAACTGGCAGGTACCAGGACTTCATAGCCGACCGAGAGATCGTCACTATAGATTACAATTGTATACAACAACTGTCAACTGTCAACTGGCAGGTACCAGGACTTCATAGCCGACCGAGAGATCGTCACAACCGTCGCGTTTACAGCCAGATGCAATACAGCTGTAATTTTTTTTTTAAACCGCATTATCATCATGAATAGGTATATATTTATTCTTTCGTTATTTTTGAATTTTCGCTTATTCACGATGATAAATGAATTTTTACTATCGATTATTACCATTTTAATGAAAATCGTAATATTGTTCTGGTTTATTTACACAATGACACTATGAACTCTTGGTCCATACAGATTTAAATCTAACGGAAAACATAAAAAAAAAAATAACACAACAGAATTTGAACCCGCGTCTCTTGGAAACCGTCCCAAGCGCTCAGATCGCTAACGCCATACGTTCTCATCAAGCCACGTCGAAATTCTTGTATGCTTGTGTTGTTTTTTTTATTATTTTTTTTTGTGTAGATTAACACTTTAATTAAGTGTTTATTTTATCATTAATATTCTTCTTATCAACACACCTCTTGTCTTGGTTGCCTGTAAGAGATCGCCGTTTTAGTGATAAAGTCGCCTCTTGAACATTTTTTTTCTGTCCTTTTATATATATACATATATATACTTATATTTAAAATGCAACTGAAATCTGTCTGTATACTGAGATATATTAAAAAGCTATTATTGTGGGCATTCATAAACGTAATATAATCCAAAATTATATTTTAAATATAAGCACAAAATGCACAATATATATTATTTTATTTTTTTTCTGTTTTATATGTACCTCTGTAAGTAATTAATCCATTCACCTGTGGTTCCGAATGTCTCCATTAAGTACATGACCCAGTAAGTACCCAATAGTATTAAAATCAGTTAAATAAGTAATAAGACTTTATATGGAAAACCTTGGCGTAACTGGGGACTTACTAAGCATTATAGGATGGGCACCAGACGATTCTGGGCAATGCATTTGCATTTTACAATTAAATACTTTTATTGAATATTTTTCACATATCCGGGAATTCTAAATATAGATAACAACACCTGTTATCAGTTATCAGTTATCAAAAGGCTAGCGGCGTGCGGCGTGCGGCGTGCGGCGTGCGGCGTGCGGCGTGCGGGGTGCGGCGTGCGGGGTGCGGCGTGCGGGGTGCGGGGTGCGGCGTGCGGCGTGCGGTGTGCGCGGTGCGGCGTGAGGCGTGCGGGGTGCGGCGTGCGGCGTGCAGCGTGCAGCGTGCGGGGTGCGGGGTGCGGGGTGCGGGGTGCGGCGTGCGGCGTGCGGTGTGCGCGGTGCGGCGTGAGGCGTGCGGGGTGCGGGGTGCGGCGTGCGGCGTGCAGCGTGCAGCGTGCGGGGTGCGGGGTGCGGGGTGCGGCGTGCGGCGTGCGGCGTGCAGCGTGCAGCGTGCGGGGTGCGGGGTGCGGGGTGCGGCGTGCGGCGTGCAGCGTGCAGCGTGCGGGGTGCGGGGTGCGGGGTGCGGGGTGCGGGGTACGGGGTGCGGCGCGCGGCAATCGACGTCTAGTGATAACTTTAGAAATCTCTCTCCATATAAATAGAATTTAGTTCCGCTTAGTCACTATCTCTCTCCCTTACAGTGGTGAAGAGTGTAATATTAGTTAAGGTAAGCCAGTATCGAAAAAAATATAAAAGAAATAAATAAAAAAAGGATAATTTAAAGATTTAGCTTATTTATTTAACGTTAGATAATAATTAATTATTATGATAAATGATTTACAAAAGGCGATCCGATGGATGGATGTCAAATGGACACTTCGCCAGACACATTTATATATACATAAATACACCTATACATTTGACATTAATTTTAACTTGATAACTTCACTTGATTTTGAGGAAAACGATCACACAGACAGACAATAAAGAGATCCATTTTTCCTTTTAATGTACGGAAACCTAAAAACGGTGGACTTTTAGCAATTTTTACTATAGTAAAATTACTTCATCATCATGCATAAGTCTATACTTAAATGTAATATATGAATTCTACAATTCATATTAATTCAATTAAAAAAAAATGTTCTAGTCTTTATCGATACCGTGCGAAAGTGATCTCAAAGTAAAACTTGAAGCTTTAGTTCACTCTAACAGTAGATACTTACATATATTTAAAAAAAAAACAATCTACCTATTGAAATTTTACATATTCATATACAATAGTATATTCTGCAGCTGCATACTTTTTTCCAGCACAGCTGCCTACGATGAGACGGTCAAGTGTTTCTGTCACAATTCGAGACATTGGGTATTGAGTGTGTGGGCGAAATGTGGAGAAGAGAGAACGGAGTGTCCTAGCTGTTCTATACATGTATTTTAGAAGTGTTCTATCACTAGGTCTCTCAATTTAAGCTATAAAAGACTTGTAAAGATTATACGTAAGTGTAATAATAACTATAGAAGTCGCACGTCGCACGCCGCGTGCGCCTGATCTACTTACTTCTTAATACATACTGAAGTAAGGAGGCTATATATATAATATATATATATATATATATATATATATATATATATATATATATATATATATATATATATATATATATATATATATATATATATAATATATATATATATATATAATATATATATATATATATATATATATATATATATATATATATATATATATATATATATATATATATATATATATATATATATATATATATATATATAATATATATATATATATTATATATATATATATATACTATATATATATATCTAGATATATTATATATATATATATATATATATATATATATATATATCTATATATATATATATCTATATATATATATATATATATATAATATATATATATATATATATATATATATATATATATATATATATATATATATATATATATATATATATATATATATAATATATATATAATATATATATATATATATATATATATATATATATAATATATATATATACTATATATATAATATATATATATATATTATATATATATATATATATCTATATAATATATATATATACTATATATATATAATATTATATATATCTATATTCTAATTATATATATATATATTCTATATATATATATATAATCTATTTATATATAATATATATATATATCTATATATATATATATCTATATATATATATATATATATATATATATATATATATATATATAATATATATATATATATATATATATAAAAAAGTAACGGATCTCTTCAAATGTAACGCGAAAATGACCGATACTCGGTTGAATCTATTCGGATTATTGAAATAAGCTTCTTTTGTTATGTATAAGCGGGCGCTCACATATGTAGACAAATAGTTGGTTGATTCACTTACAATTAAGAAAAAAAAACGAAGCTTCTATCTGCTATTTCGGTTTTGTAGTAGAATGGAAATGACTACAGCTTATAACTAACTTGACTTGTCACTCTGAAGAGAACCGATGTTTACACCGCGGTATGGACATTGGTATCCGTATGCCCCTGGTATACACGTAACTTGGACCTAAATAAAATCTTCGACTTGGAATCCTTAAAGGAGTTCTGTAAAGGCTTAGCCAAGTACTACTGCGAGTGCGCAGACTTCCACCCCAACCCCACCCTTCATAGTAGAAGCGTCTAAATACGGTCCCCATCCATACCCAATACTTCAACGCCCTCGTAGCGTCCTTCTAGACTCCGATAATCCCATTACTGAAGACAGCCGTCGCTACACCGGAAAGTTACACTCTTCAGTACCAAAGACACGACGCCATGGCCGTAACAGGTGACGCGGTCCTTCCTATGTCACGGCACGTCAGCGCCTCGACGCGGCGTGGATCCACTGGTCCACGACCCTCCCGTGTACGGTCAAAAGAATAGTAATTTCAAAAAAAAAAATCATCACACTAATTGCAAATACAGTAGACAACATCGAAGAGATTAATTTTCTTTGCTTAGTGGACGGATTCCATGAGGCGCGGATTAATTATTACATGTTTGCATTAAGGTTTTTTTTCTATCAGCATCTATTAACGATCGATAGAATGGGATCGATCCATGGCGTACGTCGTAACGGCCAATGTACATATATAAAACCTTCTTAGAAATTGTCAAAATCAGTCCATAATATGTTTAATATTTTTTTAAAAAGAAAACCAGTTCCTTTGGTTTCCAAAGAATAATAACTATTAAAATTGAAGTTTCTTTGAATTCAATTCAATTCGAAATATAAGCTTTATAACTTGAAGCTTTAATTCTATTCTTAGAAATATATATATATATATATATATATATATATATATATATATATATATATATATATATATATATATATATATATATATATATATATATATATATATATATATATATATATATATACATATATATATATATATATATATATATATATATATATATATATATATATATATATATTTTAATGTATATATATACGACTTAGTGCCTCACTCTAACAGTAGATACGTAGGGTACTTACATATATTTAAAAAAAAACGATCTACCTATTGAATTTACATATTCATATACAATAATGAGTATTTTCTGCGCTGTAATCTTTTTTCCAGCTTTCTTTTTTCCAGCATAGCTGCATACGATGAGACAGTCAAGTATTGGGTATTCAGAGCGTGGGTGTAATGCGGAGAACGGAAAACGGAATGTTTTAGCTGTTCTATATATATATATATATATTTGGAAGTATTCTTTCACTAGGTCTCTCAGTTTACGCTATAAAATGTTTGAAAAAAATATTCCTAACGTCGCATGCCCCACGTCGCACGTCGCACGTCGCACGCCGCGTGCAGCGCCTGATCTACTTAATTCGTAATAAACACTGAAGTATATATATATATATATATATATATATATATATATATATATATATATATATATATATATATATATATATATATATATATTATATATATATATATATATATATATATATATATAATATATATATATATATATATATATATATATATAATATACACGCCCATATCGCAAAAAAGGAAACGATTCTTTATTCAACTGTGTTTTTTTTCAGTGTTTAGTTAGTTACTTCAGAATTTTCGACTGGGTGAACCGATTTAGATGATAATTTTTTTACTGGAAAGGATGTCAACAGTAGCTTGATGAGAGATTTATTAAGTTCTTATTATAGGATCCATGGTAAAGTAACGGAAATCTTCAAATGTAACGCCAAAATGACCGATACTCGGTTGAATCTATTCGGACTATTGAAATAAGCTTCTTTTGTTTCGTTTAAGCGGCGCTCACATATACAGACAAATTAGTTGGTTTGATTCACTAACAATTAAGAAAAAAAACGAAAGCTTCTATCTGCTATTTCGGTTTTGTAGTAGAATGGAAATGACTAAAACTTATAACAAACTTGACTTGACTTGTCACTCTGAAGAGAACCGATGTTTACACCGCGGTATGATCATTGGTATCCGTATGCCCCTGGTATACACGTAACTTGGACCTAAATAAAATCTTTGACTTGGAATCCTTAAAGGAGTTCTGTAAAGGCTTAGCCAAGTACTACTACAAGTGCGCAGACTCCACCCCACCCCACCCTTCATAGTAGAAGCGTCTAAATACGGTCCCCATCCATACCAATACTTCAACGCCCTCGTAGCGTCCTTCTAGACTCCGATAATCCCATTACTGAAGACAGCTACGACGATAACGATTGGGGAATAATGAAACAATCTATTTGAGTAATAGCTCAAATGAATTATATATATATATATATATATATATATCTATATATATATATAGATATCTATATATAATATATATATATATATATATATATATATATCTATATATATAATATATATATATATATATATATATATATAATATATCTATATATATATATATATATATATATATATATATATATATCGTTAGAATCGAACCTACGACCGTCGCTTCAACAGTTGGACGCTTTCCATTAGATATTCTTATATATTAACTTAATAAGGCCATTCTAAGCGGATGGTTTCTTTGAAATATATTAAAATATAGATTAAATTTTGCCATAGCTTCTTAGAATAAAGATGGTAGGTATCTACACTAACATTGAATACTCGGAAAATGCTTTTATCATTGTCCTTAGGGTTCCGTATTACAGAAGAAAAAGACAGAACCATTTAGAATCGTTTTTTTGTCCGTCTGTCTGTATGTGCGTTTGTCAAGACCATAATCCTCAAGGTCGTGTCAAGGAGATGTCTAGCTGAAATACATAGGTATATATGAAATGTCCACTCCGCGCTTTATGTCACCTGATGTGATGGAAATAACTAGAATATATTCCAAGATTACCCACAAAAAAATAAAAAAGACTTGTAATGAAATGAAAAATTTCACGTATATATATATAATATATATATATATATATATATATATATATATATATATATTATATATATATATATATATATATATATAATTCAGTGTTTATTACGAATTAAGTAGATCAGGCGTTGCACGCGGCTGTCGACGTGCGACGTGCGACGTGGGGCGTGCGATATGGGCGTGTATATATATATATATATATATATATATTATATATATATATATATACATATATATATATATATATATATATATATATAGTATATATATATATATATATATATATATAATATATATTATATAGTCAATAGAATATTCTTTGTAACCTATTAATAATCTGTAATTTTTAGATATGAAGACATAAAAAAACTTCAAATTGATAGAAAACTATACTAAATCTATGATAATTGTTGTCTTTCTGAATATTTAATTAATTATTTATATAAATAATTACTTATAATTAATGGACTCGAAAAAAGAAGAGGTTATCAATTTCACTTTTACTTTTTTTTTACGTATGTTACGAGATTACTAAGTCTATATTGAATTGATTTTGATTATATTTGTTTCTAGGGTAGGTCATAGGTCGTAGGTGGTATATATTTTTTTAAATAATAATAAATATATAAATTGACCTCTGTTTGACTGTGAACTGAAAACCATTGCTATTTATTTTATGTAGGCGCTCTATATGTCGGTAGTTCTACTAATTTATAACTTTTATTAAATATATAAGCTATCTTCTTTTTAATTGAGTATTTATTTAGTATGTTTATTAAAAGATATATATATGACACTACATAAGGAATGATCTGACAGGCGTACACAATATACATAGAAGATGTGTTGGTCTGTTGAAGTTATACAAAGAAACTTGAATTCAAGGTTTTTTTTTTAAGAATAATAACATTATAAGTTATATATTTAGATAATATAGATTAATAATAGTTAAGTTATCGACACGGCGGAGGTTATCGATTAAAAAAAATATAAAAAAATATAACATAAAAACGAGATTTCTCTGAAGAGAATGCTCTTAAATAATATAAGTGGTAATAAATGGAGAGTGAAGAAAAGTGCTTACACATGTTGGCTGCTTGTTGACTTAAGGTCTCACAATCTGTAGCTTCACGCTGTATCCCGCACATAGCAGGGTGGGCAGAGGGAACCGTAGGTTGAAGAAACCTAGTGTCAAGACACTCCGTTTCCTGCTTAGTACTTATTTGGATATATTGTGGCCTTCGTTCAGTAGTTGACGAGATCTGTGTACACAAATATTTACTCTTAAAGTTATCTTTCTAACTGTTGTTAGAACAAACATAAATTGATGAATAAAGGTATATCTTGAAGATCTGAGTTTAACCGACTTAAAAAAATGGAAACGATTCTTTATTCAACTGTGTTTTTTTTCAGTGTTTAGTTAGTTACTTCAGAATTTTCGACTGGGTGAACCGATTTAGATGATAATTTTTTTACTGGAAAGGATGTCAACAGTAGCTTGATGAGAGATTTATTAAGTTCTTATTATAGGATCCATGGTAAAGTACGGAAATCTTCAAATGTAACGCCAAAATGACCGATACTCGGTTGAATCTATTCGGACTATTGAAATAAGCTTCTTTTGTTTCGTTTAAGCGGCGCTCACATATACAGACAAATTAGTTGGTTTGATTCACTAACAATTAAGAAAAAAAAAACGAAAGCTTCTATCTGCTATTTCGGTTTTGTAGTAGAATGGAAATGACTAAAACTTATAACTAACTTGACTGATGCTTGTCACTCTGAAGAGAACCGATGTTTTCACGCGGTATGGCCATTGGTATCCGTATGCCCTGGTATACACGTAACTTGGACCTAAATAAAATCTTTGACTTGGAATCCTTAAAGGAGTTCTGTAAAGGCTTAGCCAAGTACTACTGCGAGTGCGCAGACTTCCACCCCAACCCCACCCTTCATAGTAGAAGCGTCTAAGTACGGTCCCCATCCATACTCAATACTTCAACGCCCTCGTTAGCGTCCTTCTAGACTCCGATAATCCCATTACTGAAGACAGCTACGACGATAACGATTGGGATAATGAAACCATCTATTTGAGTAATAGCTTCAAATGAATATATATATATATATATATATATATATATATATATATATATATATATATAATATATATATATATATATATATATATATATAATATATATATATATATATATATATATATATATATTATATATATATATATATATATATATATATATATATATATATATCGTTAGAATCGAACCTACGACCGTCGCTTTAACAGTTGTGACGCTTTCCATTAGATATTTCTTATATATTAACTTAATAAGGCCATTCTAGACGGATGGTTTCTTTAAAATTATATTAGAATATAGATTAAATTTTGCCATAGCTTCTTAGAATATAAATGGTAGGTATCTACACTAACATTGAATACTCGGAAAATGCTTTTATTCATTGTCCTTAAGGTTCCGTATTACGGAAGAAAAAGACAGAACCATTTTAGAATCGTTTTTTTGTCCGTCTGTCTGTATGTGCGTTTGTCAAGACCATAATCCTCAAGTCGTGTCAAGGAGATGTCTAGCTGAAATACATAGGTATATGAAATGTCCACTCCGCGCTTTATGTCACCTGATGTGATGGAAATAACTAGAATATATCCAAGATTACCCACAAAAAAATAAAAAGACTTGTAATGAAATGAAAAATTTCACTATATATATATATATATATATATATATATATATATATATATATATATATATATATATATATAATTCAGTGTTTATTACGAATTAAGTAGATCAGGCGTTGCACGCGGCGTGCGACGTGCGACGTGCGACGTGGGGCGTGCGATATGGGCGTGTATATAATATATATATATATATATTATATATAATATATATATACATATATATATATATATATATATATATATATATATATATATATATATATATATATATATATATATATATATATATATATATATATAATATATATATATATATATATATATACACGCCCCATATCGCACGCCCCACGTCGCACGTCGCACGTCGCACGCCGCGTGCAACGCCTGATCTACTTAATTCGTAATAAACACTGAATTATATATATATATATATATATATATATCTATATATATATATAGTATATATATATATATATATATAGTGAAATTTTTCATTTCATTACAAGTCTTTTTATTTTTTTGTGGGTAATCTTGGAATATATTCTAGTTATTTCCATCACATCAGGTGACATAAAGCGCGGAGTGGACATTTCATATATACCTATGTATTTCAGCTAGACATCTCCTTGACACGACCTTGAGGATTATGGTCTTGACAAACGCACATACAGACAGACGGACAAAAAAACGATTCTAAAATGGTTCTGTCTTTTTCTTCTGTAATACGGAACCCTAAGGACAATGAATAAAAGCATTTTCCGAGTATTCAATGTTAGTGTAGATACCTACCATCTTTATTCTAAGAAGCTATGGCAAAATTTAATCTATATTTTAATATAATTTCAAAGAAACCATCCGCTTAGAATGGCCTTATTAAGTTATAGTTAGTAATATATAAGAAATATCTAATGGAAAGCGTCACAACTGTTGAAGCGACGGTCGTAGGTTCGATTCTAACGATATATATATATATATATATATATATATATATATATATATAGATATATATATATATATATATATATATATATATATATATATATATATATATATATATATATATATATATATATATATATATATATATATATATATATATATATATATATATATATATATATATATATATATATATAATATATATATATATATATATATATATATATATATTCATTGAAGCTATTACTCAAATAGATTGTTTCAATTATTCCCAATCGTTATCGTCGTAGCTGTCTTCAGTAATGGGATTATCGGAGTCTAGAAGGACGCTACGAGGGCGTTGAAGTATTGGGTATGGATGGGGACCGTATTTAGACGCTTCTACTATGAAGGGTGGGGTTGGGGTGGAAGTCTGCGCACTCGCAGTAGTACTTGGCTAAGCCTTTACAGAACTCCTTTAAGGATTCCAAGTCGAAGATTTTATTTAGGTCCAAGTTACGTGTATACCAGGGGCATACGGATACCGATGTCCATACCGCGGTGTAAACATCGGTTCTCTTCAGAGTGACAAGTCAAGTCAAGTTAGTTATAAGTTTTAGTCATTTCCATTCTACTACAAAACCGAAATAGCAGATAATAGCTTTCGTTTTTTTTCTTGATTGTTAGTGAATCAAACCAACTAATTTGTCTGTATATGTGAGCGCCGGTTAAACGAAACAAAAGAAGCTTATTTCAATAGTCCGAATAGATTCAACCGAGTATCGGTCATTTTCGCGTTACATTTGAAGAGATCCGTTACTTTGTCATGGATCCTATAACAAGAACTTAATAAAGCTCTCATCAAGCTACCGTTGACATCCTTTCCAATAAAAAAATTATCATCTAAATCGGTTCACCCAGTCGAAAGTTCTGAAGTAACTAACTAAACACTGAAAAAAAACACAGTTGAATAAAGAATCGTTTCCTTTTTTTGAAGTCGGTTAAACTCAGATCTTCAAGATATACCTTTATTCATCAATTTATGTTTGTTCTAACAACAGTTAGAAAGATAACTTTAAGAGTAAATATTTGTGTACACAGATCTCGTCAACTACTGAACGAAGGCCACAATATATCCAAATAATTACTAAGCAGGAAACGGAGTGTCTTGACACTAGGTTTCTTCAACCTACGGTTCCCTCTGCCCACCCTGCTATGTGCGGTATACAGCGTGAAGCTACACATTGTGAGACCTTAAGTCAACAAGCAGCCAACATGTGTAAGCACTTTTCTTCACTCTCCATTTATTACCACTTATATTATTTAAGAGCATTCTCTTCAGAGAAATCTCGTTTCTATGTTATATTTTTTATATTTTTTTTAATCGATAACCTCCGCCGTGTCGATAACTTAACTATTATTAATCTATATTATCTAAATATATAACTTATAATGTTATTATTCTTAAAAAAAAAACCTTGAATTCAAGTTTCTTTGTATAACTTCAACAGACCAACACATCTTCTATGTATATTGGTACGCCTGTCAGATCATTCCTTATGTAGTGTCATATATATATCTTTTAATAAACATACTAAATAAATACTCAATTAAAAAGAAGATAGCTTATATATTTAATAAAAGTTTTAAATTAGTAGAAACTACCGACATATAGAGCGCACCTACATAAATAAATAGCAAAGGTTATCAGTTCACAGTCAAACAGAGGTCAATTATATATTTATTATTATTTAAAAAAAATATATCCCACCTACGACCTATGACCTACCATAGAAACAAAATATAATCAAAATCAATTCAATATAGACTTAGTAATCTCGTAACATACGTAAAAAAAAAGTAAAAGTGAAATTGATAACCTCTTCTTTTTTTCGAGTCCATTAATTATAAATAATTATTTATATAAATAATTAATTACATATTCAGAAAAGACAACAATTATCACAGATTAATATAGTTTTCTATGAATTTTAAGTTTTTTTATTCTTCCTATCTAAAAATTACAGATTATTAATAGGTTACAAAGAATATTCTATTGACTATATAATACTATAATATATATATATCTATATATATATATAATATATATATATATATATATATATATATATATATATATATATATAGATATATATATATATATATATTAGTATATATATTATTTTAACTAATAAAAAGAATAAATAATAACGCTAGGTAAATGAAATAACTTTCGAAAAAAAAGTAACAGATAAACAATAAATCTATGAAAGATATTTTTCAAATAAATTATTGACATTCAATTGAAATATTAAATAATGGTATCACCAAAGTAAAATGATGGAATGGCTATTGGCTGGTCTATTTATTAGAATAGAATAGTGCAAACGTATAAAAGTGCGCGGCACAAAAACAATGCGCATAATCTAAATGATTTTTGTATTGTAATAAATATATAAATATAAGAACGCTATATAAATTGAAACATAAATTTGCTTTTACGTCCCAATCTGTTCCGATTGGCTACATTTGACATCTCCATGGTGTGAGGTTATACGCGTTTTCGAGAAGTTTTCTAAGTGATAAGTGAATTAAAATGGATTCAGCACCAGCTCAAGAGGTCACCGAGCTGCTGAAGCAGTGGGAGGAACAGCATACGTCTGCTAATTACGATCCAATTCCGACTTTGACAAGGTGAGGTTGTTATCAGAAACGTCAAACTATATACCACATTGTATACGAATATTTCATATACAGATGTTGCCGGTTTGGGTTTTCAAAACAAGCCGATTATTTTCTTATTGATTCTTATTATAAATGCTCCATTTATTATTTTGTTCAATACTGATTATACTACACTTATTTTGTACGGGATTTTGTATGGAAGTAACTCGCAATTTATTTTTTCAATAGTTCTAAAATAAGGCTTATCTATCTAAAAGTTCAAATATTCAAATTTCAATTGAATTCAAATGAAACATTACTGCATTTGCACAGGCTCCTAGCAGTTTATTTAAAAGTGATGATTCTAGAAATATCTAACAGGATAATTTTAAAAGTTGAATCTTAAAATTTGCAATGTCATTATAAACTAGCATATGGAAACTTTCTACACATATTGTTAATTCCATACCCTGTATATATTTTGGTGACATAATTCATTAAATTGTACTTTGAGTACTAATATTCTTATGCATTTAATAAATAAACAATGATAAATATATGTTAATTGAACAATATATCTCATTAATCTGTAATGGAATAAAATATCTGGAAAGCAAATATATTTGAAAACGAAACAAGTTGTGACATGTTGACTTATATGTAAACTAAATAACATTTCATAGTATGATGCAATTGCGTTCATTAATAAAAATGTTTGATAAGAAAAGTTGACTATTTCCTGTATTAACTTAGGTAGGCAGTGAAAACCCAGTGTATTTTTAGTAGGCCAAGTCCAACTGAAAATTTCTGAGCCTACAATATAGCTCTTACCCAGATAAAATGATAGAATATGATGTAACATGGTTCTATAGCCAATAACCATCCTCAATAAATGGGCTATCGAAATCAAAAATAATTTTTCAATACAAACATATCAGGCTTATAATATTAAGTATAGACAAAAATTTTCTCTAATTGTATTTCTACATAGTTATAACACTGGCATATTGCCATAAAGTGCTTTAGAAAAATTTTAAACAGTATCTAATCTTAATTTATATATGTTAAATCACTTCCACAAGCATTTCTATCTGGGCAGTTATATGATAGTACTGGCTCTCGCCGTGACTTTGTTTACATGGAGTTTATGACCCATATATATTGACTTCACAAACATCTATGTTTCAAGATTAATCTATAACCTCAGCGTAATACTCTATAGCTTATATGAAAATGGCTAACATAAACAAAAAGAATCCGACTGTCAGTTCTAGAGATTGACACCCTGCACACAAAATTTTATTAAATTAGTAAAATATAGTATATTATGTAAATAATTTTTTTTGAGACTATAATTTAACCATTTAATAATAAACCAGAAGAATGTGAAATAGTAAAATTATTCTTTATTTTATTAAACTTGTGTGTTGTATAGCTGTTAGGTCATGGCAGGATCTTGGCTATAATTGTTTTTTAATACTGGGTGGTGACCCAGTATCCTAGGCCTAGTAGCCTAGCGGATCTATAAGAAATAATGAAATGCTGCTGTAACATGATAAGCACTTTCAATTGACATATGAAGCACCTGAAGAAAAAATAAAAAAAATGGTATATCAGCTAATGAAAATCCGACAGCAAGGATAATGAAGTCCACACTAATAAAGTATAATTAAACTAATATTTAATAGGTTCTTCCATATTTTAATGATTTTTAAAGTGTTTATCCACACTAAGGATGGAAAATTATTAGTAAAGCAAATATCTGGCCTAGTGTAGATAGATCCTAGAGATGAATAGTCTTATTCCCAAGTCTTCAAGAGAATTAGATGCAAAGAGGATATTTTCAATCTGCTTTTCTCCTTCCCGAATGTGCCATAGATCCTCCTTGATTCACTTTTCACTTGTTCAAGTGATCCTGATCAACAATCAGGTCCGAGGGTCCCTTGACCTTGGTCAAAATTGGAAAATCTAGTATTTTATTACATGGATTGATTGAAATATGACCACCGGTTGTTGTACAAGGAGCTTTCAGTTTCGCCATTAAATATTGTAAAATATGTGGAAATTGTACAAAAAACCATCTTCTACTTCTTCTTCCTTACCTTGCAATATTGTATAGAGATCAAAACATAAAATCAGCCATGATTTAATTTATTTATAGTTATTCCACCACTATATAGAAGATAAATCAAGGTATTAAGTAAAGTTAGTTTGTGATAAATGCAATTTTTTGTCATAGGAATACGGAGCGCCCTGACACTTTCTTTTTTTTATTTTTTTTTTATTTATATAAGGTTCACCAGCAGTTGTTACAATAATGCTCTTATAATTAATACATGCAACAAGGTTTAGAAATAATTGTACAACTATATAAAGAAAAAAAATCATATTTAATATTTATAGTTTTTAATATGCCAATACAATTTATAACAATACACACAAACAGTGTTTAAAGATGACTAACTAACTGTCACTTATTTCATATGTGTTAATATATAATTTCGAAATTTATTAAAAGAATCACACTTGGTTCCCTCTGGCTACGAACCCAACTAACTATACACAGATAATTAAGCTAAACAACAATAACATCTATATTACAGGATAGCAGAAATAATAGAAGCGGAAACTGAAAATTTCATGAAGAAAGATCCGGATCCGTTCGACGAGAGGCACCCGTCCAGGACCGACCCGGAGTGCGCGCTGGGGCACGCCCTGAAAGTTATGTTTAAAAAAGACAACTTTATGACCAAAGTTAGTATTCTCCCATATTACTTTAAAATTGCCTGCCTTTTGCCTCGTCCACTGGCCTTAACCTCTTTGTCTCCCTGTCACACAAATGCCCTCCTCAAAGGGCCCTCATCCTTTTTACCTGACCTACCTCTAGTATCTTCGACATTGTGTTCGATTCCGACTCCTTACAAATACTATCTACTACTTTTATTACTCTATTGTTACTCTAGTAGCAGGACTAGAGAAAGCGACGCGTGAGTTTCGAATTAAGGCAGAGAGAACTTAGTGTCAAGACACACTTCTCTCCGTTTTCTGTAAATATTGGAGACTGCACACTGTTTTATTAGATATAGAGAAAATGGGTATGGAACCTGCAACTGCCATACATATACTATATACATACATATAGACTGTATACATACAGTCAAATATTTTGTACTTAAAAAGATTTTGGTTGGAAACCGTTGAAGCGCTCTTAGTAGTCACACACATAGGAGGGTAGCAAGAGGGAACCCAGTGTTAAGACACTCCGTTCTCCGCTTCCATTTCTCCGCTTTTTACAACTTTATTTATGTTGTTAGGATGTTTGTAGAGAGATTTTGTTACCGTGGATATTTTATGGATATTTTATAATTTTTCTTTATTTTTTCTTTTCAGCTTGTAAACGACTATGTACGCGATACATATTACTCGCGGCAGAATATCACTGGGAGGGATGTTCACAAATTGAACGTGGCCGCGTGTCGATTGACCCTGGACCTGATGCCTGGACTGGAGATGAGCGTTGTGTTCCAGGTACTTTGTTTTTTTTTATCTGCGTAAAGCTAAAAAATGTAATTAATCAGCGTCAAAGATATTGGTGTATTTTGTTTTTTTTTTTTTATCAGTCGAAGCGATTGGGTCGTTACCCCCAAAGCCCAAGCGTAGGTAGAACAATGATTCGGCTAGAACAAGTTATGTGTTATAATAAACTAGACTTAACGTAGACTTAGCTCTCTGACAGTACCAGAAGGCTAAGTTAGAGAGGCTTTTCATTTTTTTTAACCTGTTTTTTTTTTTTTAATTCTGATTAAAGAAACGCGCTGTTAAATTCCGCCGTGTATTGTATTTCTTAAATGGATGGAAAGTGGAGAGCAGAATAATATATCACTAAGTTTTTAAAATTTATTTATTAATAATAATCAATTGTGTATCTTATTTGAATTAATAATCGATTCTGATAGAAATGCAAAGATTTTAAAAGAACAGTTATTATTTTATTGAGCCAATTAATTATATTTACAAAATCTTAGATGTTTCAATAGAAATCGGAAGATTTTAATGCGGTTTTCACTAGTACATATATTTTGAAACAAGTCATATATATATATATATATATATATATATATATATATATATATATATATATATATATATATATATATATATATATTTATATATATGCATATTACATTTGGGTTAGTCGAAGCGGGTGAAGACACGGGCGTAGCTTTTATTATTGATATTTAAAAAAAAATCGATGGAAATAAAATGGAAATAACAGTAGTGTGTGACATTCAGCAGGTACAGTGGGCTATATAGAGACATTTAATGTGGTGTAATATAGCCTATAGTTTTTAGCCTATAGCCTATAGTCTTTAACCTATTCTCTAAAGCCTGCCTCGGTAAATGGACTATCCGAGACTAAAATATTTTTAAATTTGAAACCAGTTTCTGACATAAGGGCGTTTAAACAAACATACTCTTCAGCATTAGCGATATAATATTAATATATTGTACATATATATTATATTACATACTGTGGCTATGTGATAAAAGAGGAAGAGCTGTTGAGTTTCTCGCCAGCTCTTCTCAGCAGAACCTTCCTTGCTAGCTACTTGACTTATGCTTGTAATGGCCTAATTGAATAAATAAAATTTTGTTTTTAATACTTAGGTAGATGTAGGTTTGATTCCCGTTCGAGGAAATAAAAAATGAAGTGATTTTTACACTAGGGTCTCTCTCAATGCAATGTTATTATAATAATAAATAGACATAGATGTTTTTTTTTTTTTTAACTTTATTCTATTGGTTCAAAGACAATAACTAAATTTTTTTCTTGCATTTCTAGTCGGTCCGATATTTAACTCAGGTAAGCAGCGCTTTAGTAATATTCTCCCCATCTACCTCTCTCTCTCTCTCTCTCTCTCGATCTCATAGGCAGAGAAGCTAGTGTCGAGATATTCCGTTCTCCAGTTTCCGTATGTTTTTAGAGATATAATGTCCATTTAGATTGGAAACATACTGACACATTTTTAGCGTTTAAAGTCATTTTTCATGTACACACACAAAAAAAATAGTTTTTTTTTTATTTAAAATAATTCATTATTAATTTTTTTTACTTATCAATTTCATTAAATTCATTTTTATACTTCAAATTCACTGAAAATGTGAATTAATTTATTAATATTATATACATATAAAATAGTCATATAGTATCATATACATACATATATCGTATATTTATAATATTAGTATGCATATACTCCATAGAAACTAGTTGTCGCCCTCAACTTTGATTGAGTTAAAAAGATTCTTTCCCGTTCCCGTAGAAATTTCCAGAAATCGTCTCAAAGTGCTCCTACGCTCTGTCTGCTGAGCGCTGTCAGTCAATCAGTTGACGGAAGAGTTATATATATATATATATATATATATATATATATATATATATATATATATATATATATATATATATATATATATATATATATATATATATATATTTCTTAGGAGAGTCTGTCTGTGTGTATGTTTGTTCCGGTTTCACGCAAAAACTACTGAACTGGTTTAGATGAAACTTGGCAGTAATATAGCCTATAGATAGGACTTGTTAAATGGTCTATCCTATACAAAATAATTTTCCAATTTAATCATTAGTTCCCGAGTTTAGTTCGTTGAATCAAACAAACTTCATCTTTATATTAGTATAGAATTGTTTATATATTATATATATATATATATATATATATATATATATATATATATATATATATATATATATATATATATATATATATATATATATATATATATATATATATATATATAATATATATATATATATATATATATAATTCATCAATTTTCCAGGACAACGAAGCGCTGATACACCGCTTAGTGAACTGGGCGACCAACTCGCCTGAGCCGTTGCAATGTTACGCGACTGGACTGCTGGCGGCGGCGATGGAAGTACAAGAGATTGCCACTAATTTCCGGTAATTTCCGGTTTTGTGGGTTTTATGGGGGGAAAACGGGTATTTCAATATTAAAATATCATTTACTAAACTGTCCACATATATATTTTTTTATTTTTGACAATTGTTAAGCATTTATTGTATATTGTACTCTATTCTATACTGCATACAGTTGAATATGGACAAAAATATGAGAATTGGTTAAAAGTTGAAATAATATTATTTATTACTTTTAAAATTGATTCCACACTAAAAAAAAAAGAAATAATTTTTTTTTAGAAAACATAATATAATAAAAATAATTAGGTACGTTTAAATTTTTACGTTTTAAAAAAAAAAAAATAAAATGTATGAAAATAATATTTTTTTTTGGTTTTTCCTTTTTACAGGGAGTTAAATGCAATGTTGATACCGCTCATGCTCAAGAGGCTACATGAGCTGAGGAACAAGAGTTTAGAGGAAAAGGTGAGTCTTCCATGCTCTAATATTTTGTTGGGTTGCGTAACACAACGCCGCGTTGCTTGTCCTTGTCTAGAGGACCCGGTGACGTATGGACAGGCGTTGCCATGGCAACGTGTATTTCAGTGTCACTTTATACAAAAGTTATATTGTTAAACATACGGTAGTGTGTGTAATGTTTTATTTATTGATTTAATGTACTTTATAAGCATAATTATTACACTACACACACACACACACACACACACACGCACACACACGCACACGCGCACACGCACACGCACACACGCACGCGCAAACACGCGCGCGTGCGCGCGCGCACACACACACATACACTATAAGTGTGCCAAATTTTATACTCCTCCGTCCGCGCAATTATTGTAAAACGGGTTCCAAAGTTTTTGCTTCACATATTAATTATTAATATATAGATAAATAATATTGATTTTGTAATTTCTTTTTTTAGCAAACCAACCAAAATGTGACGCCACCGAATCAAACCCGCCATTTTGCGAGATTCGATAAGAAAAGGAATAACGATGTTAAAACCAACGGTCCCACGTCTGATAAAAGAGGTACTATTTTTTTCTTTGTTGAGAATATGTTAAATATATTTTATTTAATAAGCTTCATACCAAAATAGAGAAATGAATTCTCTCTACAGAAATGAATAGAGAAAATCCCCCTCATATGCATCCCAACCCACACCCTTCAATCACTGCCCCACTATGACAGAATGGTCTCTATATCGAAAATAATTTGATTATTTCTAAGTAATTTATTACTCATATATTAATTATTATTATTATCTTGTTTTAGATATTTTCCCAGATCGTGACAAAGATGATGGTGGCGGTGGTGGTGGTGGTGATATGGTGATAGATGAGACACCACCACGAGATCCTGAAACGCCTGTGAAAAGTTATAATTGTGAGTACTTTTTATTATGCTATCGATAATTGTAATCCTGTCAGTCTTGGGTTCCAGCCCCACTACTGGTGGTACTCCATTCTAACTGGTAGATATATATATATATATATATATATATATATATATATATATATATATATATATATATATATATATATATATATATATATATATATATATATATATATATCTTCTTCTTCTTCTTCCTGGCATTAGTCCCGGCTTTTGCCAGGGTCTGCCTTCCGACTAAGACCAATCGGTCCATATGAGTGGCGAAGTGGTTTTTTTTTTTTTTGTGGAGCGATTGCCATCTGACCTCCAAACCCATTACTGGGAGAAACCAAGAAAGGACAGGGAATAAGAGGCAGAAAGACTTGGAATATAGGGGAGGGACACCACTTACATGGATTGGATCGGGTTATGAAAGTGGTGGCTCGAGGTCCCGGGGTCGCGTACCCGTATGCCGGAAACCAAATATCGGACAGATAATTGGCTTAGACACCCTCTGAGATGCCAACGCCACGCGGTGTTCCCAGGCGGTCACCCATCCAAGTACTGAACGCGCCCGACGTTGCTTAACTTCGGTGATCGGACGAGAACCGGTGTGTTCAACGTGGTATGGGCGTTGGCAAGTGACAAACAGACACTCTCAATTTATTTATTACATAGAAAAATATTTATTGACCGGCCACATCACATACATACCCACTGTATGGGGGTTCGATTCCCGCTACTTGACATAAATAATACAGTAGTAAATACTTGCTCTGCTCTGTGTAGTGTTAAATACCGCTACTCAGCACCCAAGCTCTAGAATCCGAGGAGATGGAGTCAACGGAGTGTCTTAACATTATGTTTTATTTTCAATGACTCCCTGTATTCTTCCAGGTGTATCATCAGACCGTGGTCTGATGTCCCCACCAGCGAGGCCTCCGCCCCCACAACCAATGGCTCTGGAAACTTCTTCGAACTCAAGTTGGGCGGAGATGGAGACTTATGTCATTGGTGAGACAAATTTGTGATATCCATGTCCATATATATAATCAAAATGTAACCGATAGTTGTCTGTACATGGAAGATATATCTAAAATACTGAATTGGGGGCATTTATTCAATGTAATAAAAGCCAATGATTTTTTTTATCGGTTATAAGATTTAATAAGGCTCTTTTTTTAATCTGTGTATCTGTCAAAACGTATTTAACAGGCTCTTAGGCGTCATTTTTGTTTACGTCATTTTAAAATTAATATATATATATGCCTTTTTTACATTTTCTAATAGCTTGGTCAATCAAAAATTCCAAAAATCTTATATACTTTTCATAAATTATCGATACGAAATCCGTTTTTTTTTTTTTATGATATGGCATTGACAGCAGCTGTCATATTGTGAACACGTGATAGGCTATGAATTGTCACATGTCAATACAAGTAATCTCAAGATAAATCTTAAGTCATATTTTAAGACGAGCCGCAACGTTGTCTGCGTCAAGAGTTCTTGAGATTAGCACGATCAGCCGAACAAACTGTTTACTTTTGTAATATACTAGCTTTTGCCCGCGACTTCGTCCACGTGTACCACTATTACCACGTTACCATTTATTATACCTCCATTTTACCTCTTTAGGGGAGAATTTTATCCATTTCACCTAAACAGATCGTTTTTATCTCTAATCATGACCCTGTATACTAATTTTTATACTGTTAAGTCCAGAAATTAGAAATTTTTCATACAAATTTTACCCCTCCATTTTTCCCCTAGGGGAATATAGGGGAGAATTGTTCGTTTCGTCTACATCGTTTTTAATTGTAATCCAAAACTTATATACCTATTTTCATACTTGCAAGTCTAAAAATGAGGAATTTTTTTGTAAACTTTACACCCCCATTTCACCCCCTTAGGGGTTGAATTTCTAAAAATCCTTCCTTAGTGCTCACTTGCATCATGCAGGGAATATTTGTACAAATTTCAAGTCTCTAAGTAAAGTAGTTTAGGCTGTGCCTTGATATATAAGTCAGTCAGACAGTCAGTCAGTCAGTCAGGTTTGTTTTTTATATGTTTAGACACATTTACAGGTAACATCCACATCCACCCGCCAACAGATGCGACGAAACAGATGCTCATACTGAGATATTTGACGCCCATGGGGGAGTATCAGGAGGTAAGAATGGTTTTTTAGCTTCACGCTGTATCCCGCATATAGCAGGTTAGGCAGAAGGAACTTAGTGTTAAAACACTCCGTTTTCCGCTTTCCGCCTTTCAAAATATTCGTGTTGAGTGGCGGAACTCAACGCTTTGTCTTGTTACCAGAGGGAGGAAAATGAAAATACCCAATTCTCTCCTCATGGGAATCGAACCCACAACCGTCGTGCTTACAATTTTTATTTAATTTATTAAGTTGTAAAATCCTATGAAAAAAAATTATATGAAATAAGTATAAAAATATTGATATAGCTGAAGTTCTAATGAAGAACAATTTAAAGCTGTAAACAAATAAAAAAAATATATTTGGACGCGTCGAACCCGCACCTCTCGTCTACCGTCGCAGCGCTCGTCTACTATTAAGCTATTAGGTCTTTCGACCATAGACGAAATTATTATTTGCTAGTCACAGCTTGAGATGCTTACAACGAAAATATCTCTCTTGTCAAATGATTGTTCTTTACAATAATCTTTGTGTAGTAATAATAATAATAATAAAATAATAATAATAAATATATATATATATATATATATATATTTTTTTTCTTTTTCAGTTTCTATCTCACGTGTTCGAGAAGAATGCCCTCGGCCTCATCCTGGGCTACCTGAACGTGCGCGAGTCCCGCGACTCCCGTCTCGCCTTCGAGGCCTTGAAGTATTTGGCAGCTCTGCTGTGCCACAAGAAGTTCTCCATCGATTTTATTAACATGGGAGGTTTGCAGGTGAAGCTATTAAAAAGTTTACTCTGCCAAGTGATAGGCTATTAAGTTTATACATATATATATTTTTTTATAAATCTTAAAGTATTTTTCAAGATATATTTCTTTCCCTCGAGTGGGAATCGAACCCACAACTGTCGCCTGTACATCTTGGTATATATATATATACATTGTTCTCGATCGTTCGTTGCAGAAGTTTCTAGAAGTGCCCCGTCCGTCCGTGGCGGCCACCGGCGTGTCCATATGCCTGTACTACCTCGCCTACTGCGAGGACGCCATGGAGAGGGTGTGCCTCATGCCGCGACACACGCTGGCTGATCTCGTCAGGTCAGTGGGGTGGAGTAGGAGCTGGTTTTTGACATTTTAACGGGTTCCATAGGAATAGAAATAGTGTTTATTTTTTCAATATTATGTGGGTTTGGGGTTTTTTTGTGTTTTTTTTTATTTGAAACTCACCAGATGATCAAAAGCTATAGCTACTTCCCTTTTGGCAAGTATGTTAGAACTTTAGTATAAATGAATAAAAAAAAATTATATTAGAACTTTATAGGTATATAATATAAAAAAAGTCAATTAAAACTTATGTGTACGTCCCTTTATATGAAATGAATCATGACCACAATTTTTGTATTTTCAATTGACCTTTAATCTTGATATTTCGCAAGTGCGACTCGCACTTGACACAATATTTTAAAGATTTATTCCACACTAAGAATTTTTTAACGTAGCTGGATTTGAATCCACACCCTCTGTTACCGTCCAAGCGCTTTCACCACACGCGCCGTACATTCTTATACGCTTATTATAACTAATTTATCTTTTTTAACATCTCTGTAGGGAGATTTATATAGCTTAGCTGGTACCGTGGATGATGTTATATAGCCTATAGGCTATATTAAAGCTATAGCTTTCCTACGGGATTTTAGGTCCGGTTAAAAAGTTTATTTTCCAATAGTTTTTTTTTTTTTTTTTTTTTATAAATTTTTAAATTTTTAAAATATTTTTTTCCCCTTTGGGGGGAATAAAAATTTTGGGTAGGGAAAAATAAAATTGCTATGTTTTAAAATTTAAAGCCCCCTTCCCTGGGCCCCCTTTTTTCCCTTCCCCCCCTTTTTCGGCCCCGGGGAAGGGGGTGCCTCCCCGGACCCCCTTGGGATTTCCCCGGGGGGGGGGGTTGGAGTTTTTTTTTTAATTTAAAAGGGGGCCAGAAAAAAAATTTTTTTTTTTTTTTTCTTTTAGGGTTTTTTTTTTTTTTTTAATTTTGGGGGGATTTTTATTTGCCCAGGTATATTAAAGTTTTTTCGAAAGGCTTTAAACGTTTTTCTCATTTAACCCTTTCGTTTTAGTTTAGCGCTTTCTCCCAAAAAAAAACCCTTTCCCCTTTTATAATATTTATATATTTTTTGTTCCAGATACGCGTTGTGGCTTTTAAATGTTTCCCTGACTCGGTCGGGCCCCCCTTTTTGGGGTGTCCTTCCAATCCGCGTTATTTTTTAGGAAATTGATAATCAGGGATTAATATATTATATATAATATATTATATTATATATATATATTATATATAAATATTTTAAAATTTTATTATTATTATATAAATTTTTAAAAAATTTTAAAATTAACTTTTAATTTTAAAAATAAAAATTTTTTAAAAAAAATTTTATTTTATAAAATTTTTATTATTTTTTGTTTTTTTAATTTAAAATTTTTTAAAAATTTTTTTTGATATTTATATATTAAAAATTTTTTCGTCTTCCTTTCCCCCTTCCCTTGACATTTTGTTTGAAAACCATAGAATTTTTTGCAAAATTTTTTAAAAATTTAAAACCTTTTGAATTTATTTTTCTTGTTTTTTTTTCAATGATGGCTTACCTTTACAAAAATTACACTCTTCGCCACTGATATGTATATATGAATCGGGTAATGCGATGGCTTCTTTCTCCACTTTCCGCCTGAACCGAGGATATTGGCGTGTTGAGGGGCGTAATAGAGATTTTGTCTGTCCATTCTATTTTGCGGGATAAAGCGTGAAACGAAACCATTATTTTGTTTCACGTTTCATATAATAATACATATATACTATTGGGTTCGATTCCCACTTAAAGGAATTGTTATATATATAAACTGCTTTTTAGACACTAAATAAAAAAAACATATAAATTGTATTTTTTGTATCTATCGCCATCCAGGACGGTCTTAGGAAGCTGTACAATGTGATATCAACGCTGCCCATCTTGGGATCTGATGATGAAGAGTCCAGGGTCTCCGATGACGAGACGTGCGCCGCGAGGCAGATTGTGCGACACGTTTGTGTCGCTTTACGGAGGGTAAACGGAAAAAAAAAACTATATTTTTTGGACATATTTCCAATCATTTTATAATGAATGTACGAATCTGCGCAAGCTATAGCTTATAAGCTAACTTATAAAAGTCGTCACAAGCGCTTGCCGCAAACAACAGTGCCACTTGGCAACAAGCTCTTGCAAGCCCTCGCAAGCCAGGCCAAACAATTATACGCTTGTGTGTTGCCATGTAACTCCTGAAGTTAAAATATATATATATATATATATATATATATATATATATATATATATATATATATATATATATATATATATTATCTATATATAATATAACTTAACTGATCGTTGTCTGTAAATGGAATATATATGATATAAACTATTATTGATAAGCATTTTTTTTTTACAATTTTTTTTTATTTTGTCAGCTTGTCCGTGCGTTTGTGCATGTTAATCTCAAAAACAATATACCGATATAAATGCAATTTTTCTATTATATTTTGGTCCTTATTTTGGTCCTCCTTAACATTTAGTGTTTGTTTTATTTCATATATGCATATTGTATTAGAGTAAATTCTATCTACTAAATTAAATCAGATCTATAAGTTGATGATATTTTTTTTTTTTTATTTTCTATACTTTCAGATATTTTGAGGCGCATCTGAGGATACGTGCGGCGCACGTGGCCCGACAGCAGGGCGACAATGTGCCGGAACCGCCGCCTTACAAGGTCATTTTAATTTTTAGAATTGTATTAAAAACTACTGTTCCCGTGGGAATTTCGGGAAATCCTCCCTTTGTGCTCCCCTTCACTCCCCATTGAGCCTACATGCCAAATTATAGGTATCTAGGCGCAGTAGTCTCGGCTGTGCGTTGTCTGTCAGTCAGTCACCTAGTGACGCAAGAGTTTTGTATATGTTGATATATAAAATACGTATATAAATATATAAGTAATAAGTATATAATTGTATTTTATGATTTTTTAAACTATGTCAAATCAAATTATTATTTATGCTATAAGCACGATGGAAAATGGTTTATGTGTAACTCGCATATGGCAGGGTAGGCAGAGGGAACCGTAGGAACCTAGTGTTAAGACACTCCGTTCCCCGCTTTCCGCCTTTCGAAGGCATTGCGTGTTGAGTGGCGGAACTCAACGCCGCGCTTAGCCTTTTTGCCAGAGTAAATAAAATTTATATGTGTATACATTATTTTAATTTTTTCACTCTACACCATAATATGACAACAGTGCCACCGTACGACATTGCCGCATTAATTAAACACACACACACACACACACACACACACACATACACACACATATATATATATATATATATATATATATATATATATATATATATATATATATATATATATATATATATATATATATATATATATATATTCTCTTAGTATCATTCACATTCAAGTTTATTGACCAAGAAATTATGAACTTCCTGGCTTCGAGAGGAGAGCGTTACGCCTTCAGGGTAACGCTCTCTGGCCTCAAGGCTCTTCTTCTTCCTTCGTCATAATGTAGATAGGAATTTAGAGAAAAAATGGGAATAAAACTCCGCTATTAGCTAGTAAATTTATCAAATAATTAATAAATCAACACAATTAATAACAATTAATGATTAATATGCACCAAAGGCCATAAAATATTATTTATTAATATTATTTATTAGATAAATCATAAAATTAGTTAAAATAATTACATTAATTCACAGGCATCCAAGTCCTCAGCGGAAGAGATCCAGGAGCAGATAGAGATAGTGCAGTCCGCGGCGTGGGCGCGCTGGCCGCCCGTCGACGAGCTCCTGGAGCTGGGCGGCGTGGCGCTGCTGCTGCAGGTGGTGGGCTACGCGTACGACTGGAACTTCAACGGGAGGTGAGCGCCCTGCGTGCCTGTGCCCGCAGCTGTCCCCGTCTCTGTCTCCCTCTAACGCGTGCGCCTCTCCCTCCCCCAGAGCGGAGACGGTGCGCTCGGCGCTGGACGTGGTGTCGGTGTGCTGCGTGGCGCCGCGCGTGCAGCTGCTGCTCACCGAGATGATATACACGCGGGACGCGGACCACACCACCGGCGTGCACATCGTGCTGGGTGAGTCCAGCTCGTTAGTGGACTCCAGAGGAACCCCTCGAAGGGTTCAAGTGAACCCCGCAAATGGGTCCCTTGTAATTTTATTGTTATGATATGATATGTTTTTTTTCTTAATTTAAAGTATTTCTAATGCATTATTTACAAATATATTGACTCTCTGCTCTCCTTTACCATACAAAGTTTATGTATGACAAATTTCATACTATCGTTTATACAAACATTGTTGCTCAGAGGGATTCAGATTTTTTATTTTTAGATTTATAGTAATTAAATATAAATGAAAACGTTGTAATAGAAATACTAATAATATATTATTATTTACTATTCTAAGGAGCGGCCGACGGCGACATAGTCCCGGAGCCGGAGGTGCAAAAGGCGGCTCTAAACGTTTTAGTTAATTGCGTGTGCGCACCTGTACATAGAGTAAGTTTTATATTGTTGAAATATATTGAAAATTAAAAATTAGCCATTGTTAATATTTAAAATTAATTATATAGTCGATTACATTGAAACTATTAATGGGGTGTATTATAATAGCCCATAGCATTCCTCGATAAATGGACTATCGCAAAAAAATCTCTATTTCAAAAAAAAAAAAAAAAAACTATTTCAACCAACAGTTTCTGAGGTTTATGCTTTAAGCCAAACATAATCTTTACCTTAAAAGAGTATTATAGCGATATATACACGATGAAGGAGAAACAATATATTTAAAAATATATATGTTTTTTCAAAATAAATTTTTAGATAGTACTAGCTTTTGCCCGCGACTTTCCGCGTGTGGTTATTTATTATCCCTTCATTTTTTATTTCTAATCACCTGTATATACTGTTAAGTCCAGATATGAGAAATTTTCTATACATATGTTACCCCTCCTTCCCCCCCCCTCATCCCCTTTAAGGGTCGTTCTTACAGGTGGTTTCTAATTCTAATCCAAAACTTATACCTATTTTCATACTAAGCCTAAAAATGAGGAAATTCCATATAAACCGTTACCTTACTTTACTCATAATATTTCCAAATTCGATGTTTCTAAGTACAGTAGTTTAGGCTGTGCGTTGACTATAAGCCAGTAAGTCAGTCAGTCAGTTAGTCAGGTTTGTCTTTTATATATGTATATAGATATATAATATATTTTTCACTTTCCAGGCAGGAACGTCAACAACTCGTTTCTCTATAACCGGCTCTAGTAAAAAGAAGACTATGGCCAAATCGTATGAGGACGTTATACAGAAGGTGTGGGAGAGTGTGCGCACTAACAACGGTATAATGGTACGTGTGTGTGTTGTGTGTGTGTGGAACTTGTATCTGATGGTCACGAGTTCAAATCCGGAATGACATCTATAATACATAATATTCCTTATTCAAATAGGTTATTGCAAGCACTTTCGTATCGTCAATTAACACAAGTGTCGGTATTGTCAGTCCTACTAGAAGCTAGCACCAGCTCGGAGGGCAGTTCTGCTGAGAGGAGCTGGCGAGAAACTCAACAGTTGCTCTTTTTAATGTAAACTTACAATATATTTACAACTGTGGTTAGCCTCCCAATGAGCATCCACAGTACTTAACTCCACACACTAACATCCGTATAATATTCTTGAAGTGAATAATATACTTTCCCCAATAATATGGTTTTAATCTTGACTTTAAATTGCTCGAAGCGTAAGTCTGTAAGTATTTGTGGAATTTTATTATACATGCGTATACCTTGGGACATAAACGATTTATTTACCTTCTGAAGGCGAAAACTAGGTGTGATTACGTATTTATACCGTGCTTGTCACTGTTCTTTAGGTTATTGCTTATATTTTTACATACAAACAAAATATTATTGTAGACGTATTGTGACGCAACCGTAAGAATACCCGCTTTATTAAAAAAAACAATCCCTAGCTCTCGTGCTGTAAATAGCCAGCGCTGCTCTTTATTGAATTATAAATATTGATTCAATATCTGCAGCATTGCCCCAAAGCAATATTCCATAGGACAAGATGCTATGGAAATAACTAAAATACACTATTCGAGCAGTAATATCGTCTGTAAGTTGTCTCTTGAAATTTGAACTCTCGAATCCAGAGTTATTCCCAGAAACACTGCGGAGTCAGTGAAGTTAAGAATTTCATTATTGAGACTTAAGTTAAGCTTCTGTCTCTTAACATTGGGCATAGTAAATTCTATACATTAACTTTTTTTCGCGTTCAATATTAGCGGTAAACCAGTGAAGAATCTGCGACAGTCCACTATTCGCTTCGTCAAAATTATCTTTATTCCGGTCTACTTTAAAGATCAAAGAAGTATCATCCGCAAATAATACAATATCGCATAAATTCTCAGCAAAAAACGGAAGACACGTTACATATACGTTACATAACAATAAGTTACATATACGAAAAATAGGCAAGGCCCCAAAATTGATCCTTGTGGCACACCCATCCGTAAATAACAACCGGACTACTTTACATTATTTACAGTCACTTGCTGAATCCTTTTAGTGAGATATGAAGCAATTAGATTACGAGAGTTGTTGTTGACTTCGTTATAACTTCTTCTTCTTCCTGGCATTAGTCCCGGCTTTTTGCCAGGGTCTGCCTTCCGACTAAGACCAATCGGTCCATATGAGTGGCGAAGTGGTTTTTTGTGGAGCGATTGCCATCTGACCTCCAAACCCATTACTGGGAGAAACCAAGAAAGGAAAGGGAATAAGAGGCAGAAAGACTTGGAATATAGGGGAGGGACACCACTTACATGGATTGGATCGGGTTATGAAAGTGGTGGCTCGAGGTCCCGGGGTCGCGTACCCGTATGCCGGAAACCAAATATCGGACAGATAATTGGCTAGACACCCTCTGAGATATACGTTATAACTAAGTTTGAATAATAATATATCGTGTTCTACGCAGTCAAAAGCCTTAGATAAATCACATGCGTTCTGTGACCTCTCCCAGGCATCGTATCTACAGTAGATCTACCCCTAGTAAAACCATATTGTGCATTATGAAACATTTCATTCTTGGCAAAATGGCTTGTTAACTGATTGAGAATTATTTTTTTGAAAATTTTGCTCAGTGATGGCAACACAGATACCGGTCTATAGTTGTTTGGGTCATTAGTTTTCTCCATTTTTAAATAACGGAACTACTTTATTGTTCTTCATAAGGTCAGGGAAAATACCTTTGTCAATACATTCGTTAAATGTCTTAGCCAACTGAGGTGCAATGTGACATATGATAGCGCTCAGTAGCTATACAGATATACCCCATAAATCACCAGTATTTTTATATTAAGGTTTTTAAAAGCTTTACTTTAACAATGTCTTCTGCTCGAAAGTAAAATTATTATTACAACAACTATTATTTTCATTTCCCTCGCTCTGGTAACAAAACAAAGCGCGGCGTTGAGTTCCGCCACTCAACGCGCAATGCCTCGGTAAGCGGAAAGCGGGGAACGGAGTGTCTTAACACTAAGCTATGTCTGCCTACTGCTATTTGCGGGATACAGCGTGAAGCTAATAAAAAAATTATGATAATAACTTGAACCTAGGACTCAAACCTGTAACAACGTGTGTAAAACAAGACAGTTGACTGTTGCCAGAGCGAAAAAAAAAAGAAAAAATAGTTTATTCTCCCCTCGTGGGAATGGAACCCACAACCGTCGCGTTTTAGTCCGAAGATGTGCCGCTGCGCCACGACGGCCTTCATTCATATTATCATATTAAAATTCAAATTCTTCGCTACTCTCTCCTCGCCCAGGTCCTGCTGTCGCTGATGATGGTGAAGTCCCCAATAACAGACGCGGATCGTCTCCGAGGTCTGGCCTGCAGAGCTCTCGCTGGCCTAGCGCGTTGTCCCACCGTCAGACAGATTATATCCAAGCTGCCGTTGTTCACCACTTCGCATTTGCAAGGTATTCATTTAAACTACTATGGAATATGTATGGCGTTGGTTGTGGGTTCCAATCCCATGAGGGAATTATAATCTTATTTAAAATTAAGTGACTCTGTCTGTCTGTCTGTCTGTATGTATGTATATTTGTTCCGGCTTCACGCAAAAACTACTGAACGGGTTTAGTTGAAACTTGATAGTAATATAGCTTATATATCAGAATAAAATATGCAGATCGCTAGCTATTATATGTATACGAATGTGCTCTATAGTAACTATCTCTTGGTCAGTCATGAGGTCCTGGTACCTGCTACTTCATTTTAGTTGAGAACATCTATGTAGAAGCGACGGTCGCGGGTTCGATTCCCATATTATGTAAACGAGGCCACAGACAATTGTACTCTATACTCTATAGCAACGATTTCTTGATCAGTCATGAGGTCCTGGTACCTGCCACTTCATTTTACTTGAGAACGTCTATGGCAGTAATCTGTATGAAGGAAATTGAATTTGAAACTGAATTTTAAATTTAACAATTATAAATTGAATTTTCTTTGTTCTGGTGTTCTGATAAGAGTTCAGTGCGGCGTTTAATTCCGCTATTCAACATACGCTGTTTCTTATCTCCTGCCTGTTCATTCTTCACGCTGTATCCCGCACGGATAGAGGGGTAGGCGGAGGGGGGTCTAGTGTTAAGACCCTCCGTAGTCTATTCTCCTCTCAATTTTCAAAGCATTAGAGTACAATTGTAAGCAACTTTTGTCTACGTGGGAAAGTAGGCCATAATACAATGGGAAAACTGCATTTGAATCGGTTAAGCCGTTTCTCAGATTAACGTGTAAAGAGAAGAGAAGATAGAGAGAGAGAGAGAGAAATGTATAATATATATTAATATATTTTTTATATATATCCTCCATCCTCCGTCCTCCGACAGCGATCAGTTATATTTTTTTTTTTTAGATTATCTTTGTGGTTAAGATATAGTTTTCATAGTGAGCTCATATATCGTTTTCCTCCTCACACCAGTGTTGATGAGAGACCCGATACTCCAGGAGAAGAGGCAGGAGCACGTCATGTTCCAGAAGTACGCGCTGGAGTTGTTGGAGCGAGTGTCCGGCAAGAGCAAGAGAATGGGGGCCGAGTTTGAGACCTCTCTCGCTAATATACATAGGGTGAGTGGTTTTTTTTTTTAAATTTGGATTTTAACTGGCTTCTGCCTGCGAGTGTTGTAGAAGTTAGAAGAAGGCAGAAGAATGTTCTTTTTTTTCTTTAACTTCACGATGTATCCTGCACATGGCATGGTGGGCAGAGGGAATTGTAGGCAGAAGGAACCTAGTGTTAAGACACTCCGTTACTCACTTTCCGTCTTACAAGCATTGCGTGTTGAGTGGCAGAATTCAACGCCGCGCTTTTGCCTTGTGACCATAGCGAAGAGAATGAAAATAATCCACTCTACCCCCATGGAAATCGAACTCGCAATATGGCCACGGCGGTCTCTTCTTCCACCTCTTCTTGTGTCTTTATTGTATTGTTTATTAGGGATAAGGTGGAGGTTATATATATATATATATATATATATATATATTATATATATATATATATATATATTATATATATATATATATATATAATATATATATATATATATATATATATATATTATATATATATATGGCAGTTATAAGAACTATATAACTAAATGAACTATATAACTAACTAACTATAACTAAATATCAGTTTTTATTTAAAATGTTAATTTTGAATAATGCATTTCCAGGCGAACGTGGTGGCGCAGACGCGCATCACGTACAACGAGCGCCAGCTGCTGACGCTGGTGGCGGAGCACCTGCGCGCGCGGGGGCTGCGCGAGGCGGCGGCGGCGCTGCGGCGCGAGGCGCGCCTGCCCCCCGCCGCGCCCGCGCCCGCGCCCGCCGCGCCGCCCCCCCCGCCGCCCGTGTACGCGCCCGGCACGCCCGTGCGGGTCAGTGGATAACAATATTATAATTATTTGTTTTATTAATCCATTGAGAATAATAGTTTTTGGCTATTAAATATAAATATCTCACTTTCTTCAGCCTAGACTCTCCGTATCGCGTACGAGCAGCTGCGGAGCTCTACACCGCGACAGCATGGACCACTCCCACACCCCCTCGAACTCCCACTCCCACTCGAACGAGGATAGTCCAATGCCACCTGTTATTAAACTTAGGTAACTTAATTTTATTTACTTTTTTATTTTTCCTGCTAACAATATTCGCAATCTTAGTGACTAAGCCCTCCTCCTCATTTCTCCAGAAAAGTTCAGAACTCGTCGCACGCGTCGCCATCGACCCTCCCCACGACGCCCAGCGCGGAGAAGAGGTCACTACAGAAGCAGCTCAGCGCCGCCGGAGGGGAGAGACCGCCCTCTCCGCCGCGAGTGACGCTACACTCCATCATCACGGAATATTTGTACAACCAACACGCGCTGTGCAAAAATCCAGTTGTCACCTGCCCACAGTTTAATTTGTTTGAGTAAGTTTAATATTTAAAATACGCGAGTGTTGCTGGAGAAGAATGAAAGAAAGATGAATGCTGTGGAATTACGATCTTTTCGGAGAATATTTGGAGTCAGCTTAACTGACCGAATCCGCAACGAAGAGATGCGCAGAATGGTAGGTACCAGCGCGGATGTCATAGTGAGAATGGAGAAGAACGTGCTCAGGTGGTATGGGCACGTCGAGAGAATGAGTGCTGAAAGAATAGTTAAAAAGATATATGAAGCAAAAGTGAGTTGTAAGAGAGGTAAGGGGAGAAGGTCACGTCCTCCGACTACCCCGCCAGTATACTCTCGCAGGCCGCACAAGTGCCCCTCCCCCTCGCCGCCGGGGCTGACGTACGCGCCGCGCGCCTCGCCGCCCAGCGTGGTGGCGCGGCTGGTGCGCCGCGAGCTGGGCGCGCTGCCCACGCGCCGCGCGCACGCCCGCCTCGCGCACTCGCACTTCGCGCACGTGCGCACGCTGCGCCTGCAGGACGACGACGCATACTTCACGCACACCGTCTTCCATGTCAGTGCACTTGATTCATTACTATATTATTTAATTATCCGTACCCAGGCTGCAACTCATACGCCATGATAGCTAGAAATTTGAAATTTTCACAAATTATGTATTTACGTTGCTGCTATAACAATAATTACTTACAAATAAATAAATATATATATATATATATATAATATATATATATATATATATATATATATATATATAGTATATATATATATATATATATATATATATATATATATATATATTATATATATATATATATATATATATATATATATATATATATATATTTCGTCAGCGGAATACCTGCAATCACTGTACTATCACTGTACTATTCTTGTAAATTTATTTATATACAAAATTACTCCTTTATATAGAATATTAACTAAATTACATTGGTTTTTACAATCAAGTTAAACAGTTTGCGCCAAATTATAGATATTTTTACGATTTTTTTTAAATTTTCCAGCCAACCCAACAACAGCTTCTCACAGCAACTTCGTCGGGCGACATAAGAATATTCAACTTATTCACTGGCGTAGAGGAGAGCTCATATCAAGTGCATGAGTCGTACATTTATCATATGCAGGTATATTTGCCTTTTCACACATAGAGCAGGTTAAATAGAGAGAATTTACAGCCAGTACACTCCTTTCTCCGCGTTTTAATAACCCCAAATACCCCCTATGAACCCCTATGAACCCCTAAACCCTCGACTGTAGCGCTTACGGCCGTAATTAAAAAAAATATATAGGAAATTTACCATTACTTTTTAAGAACATACTGTATAACAGATAAACAATGGCAAATAGACAAAAGTCATTGTATGGTACATTAATAATAATAATAATATTATTTCTCTCTTATATATTAATATGAAAAAAATATTTTTTGAAAAATAATATATAAATTTATACATAATAAAGATTTTCTTTTTTTTAATACCACGTTAAAATTAATAAGAAATCATTAATAATTAATTACCACGTGTTAATATTCCAGGCAAGCAGAGACGGGCTGCTACTACTAGCGTCCTCTACAACTTCATGGCGGACGACGTCGGCTTTGTGGAATATGAAAGAATTTGAACAGCTGTAAGTGAGAACGAAGTTTGTATCACGGTGTCAAGACACTCCGGTCTCCGTCTGTCCATTACTTTATTTAGATTGTCATGACTGAACCCCGCAGGTTCCAGCTGGACAACGAGGAGTACGTGGAGTTCTCCAAGATGTCGGACGAGCGCATCATCGGCACGAAGGGCGAGACGGCGAGCGTGTTCGACACGCGCACGGGCGCCGAGCTGCTCACGCTGGCGCCCGCCATCAGCAACCAGTACGCCAAGAACCGCGCCACCTTCAACCCCACCGACGAGCTCGTGCTCTCCGGTCAGTCACGCACCCACTTTCTGAATACGATGTTAAAATGACGCTTAATAAACATCGTGTACCGAATACATTTAAACAAAACTATTTTTTTGATATAAATACGAAATAAGAAATATATATATATATATATATATATATATATATATTTATGCGTGTTAACAGATGGTGTACTATGGGACGTGAACACTGGTAAAGAGATCCACAAGTTTGACAAATTGAATCAAACCCACAGCGGAGTGTTTCATCCAAACGGACTGGAGGTAAGACTAGCTCTATTTTTAGTTATCTGTGTTTATTTATAGCCCTCTAACGCAAAAAAAAATACGTGTTATAAGATTTATTATCAGTTATCTATGGTTTTTGTAACCACTGACGCTTTAAAAAAGTTATAAGCTCTAGTTTCAGTTATCTATGGTTTTTTGTAACCACGGATGCATAAAAAAAGGTATAAGCTGGTAACTCTCTCTAAAACGCCTATTTGAACCCAATACCATCGCCAATCAATTTACCTGAAGTAATTTTAAGTCAATAATTTGATTTTTATATATTTTCTAGGTAATATCGAACACAGAAGTTTGGGACCTGAGAACGTTCCACTTGCTACGGACAGTGCCTTCATTAGACAAATCTGAGGTAAATACATGTAATAATCCGTCAAGTGCGAGTTGGATTCGCGCACTGCGGGTTCCGAACCAATTTCATGTGTCTACGTCAACGGGAAGTACTATATACGCGTTCCGTTGTCATAGATATAGCTCTGGTTATTTGGTATTAATTTCAGCTACATATCTCTACGTGTTTTTGAAACTAATGGTGTTGACAGACGGATAGACTGCCATCGAAATGATCCTACAAGGCTTCCGCCTGTCCCTTTTAAGGTGCGGAAACCTGATAAGATGACAAACCTTATAAATTGGTCAAAATTACTTTTTTTTATAGCAAAATATAATAATAATATTTATGATATTTTAAATGTACATAAAAATAATGCCGAGCCATAATTGTGTCGCAATCCGATCTTATATTTAGGCGGCCAGCGGGGAACGGCACGAGTTTTCACTATAAGTCATAGACAAGGTATGGAAATAATAGTCTATGGTGGATTTATTTATAATTCGTAGCTTAATTTTAATTGATAGTTCATTCTCCTTGAATGGGAATCGAACCCACAACTTTCTCGTTCACAGTCAGACTATGTTCCACTAGGCCACGTCGGCCCTAAAGATGTGTTCTTTTTTTTCACTTCACGCTGTATCCCGCAGGATTGGCCGCGGTAATCTCTTGTGATAAAAAAACATTATAGATTTTTATGTAACTCTAAATAATATTTGCACATCCACGTCCGCGACCAGGTGATCTTCAACCCCACATGCAGCGCCATATACGCGGTGTGCTCCGACCAGGACTCGGAGGAGAGGAGCCAGTTCGACACCAGCTTCAAGACGCTGGACCCGTACGACTACTCCAGTATAGGTGAGACGGGGAACTTTGGGGGACTTAAATAATATCCATATTATTTGTTTTGTAGTACAAACTAGTTTTTTTTATTTTATTTATATATTAATGTGAAGGTCAACTTTGAAATCCTTCTTAATGAACATTGTGTGAACAAGCATTTGTCTCTAAGCACTTAAAAAAAAAAAAACATTAACCAACGAACCGTATTAGGCTAGGATTTGCATGTGTTTTTTTTTTATTTTGTCACGATTTTTATATATGTATATATTTTTCATTAGATTTCATAGACAAAGTGCTTAGAATATGAAAAAAGAAAAAGCTAAAAGATTTATTTGTACGAAACACGCATATTCACGGTCGCCAGTAAAACATTAATCATAATAAGCCCGCATAATAGGGCAGCGTTATGTGAGCTGTTAGGAAGTGACGACCCCACGGAGCTGAGACCTCCAGAGGGGAATTGTAATTTATCCCACACCCCTGGCTTGCCTTCATTAGCCATTTCTCGTGATGGTGATACCGGCGCACACCTCTCGACACCCGCGGCCAACCCCACTGATGTTGCGCCCGTGCCCGTCTGGTTTGAGGCGAGGAACCGTTCGTCGACTTTTCAATTTGACTGTTGAAAAGATCGACGGCCGTTATGCATTTGCCCAGTACTCAGTCCATTCAAACTCCATTCCATAGATCCATTTCCATAGTTCCTACCCAGTATCCGGCGACCATCTCTGGGCAATTACGTATGATTACTCAGACATGGATCCCTGGTGATGCGTCACAGTCAAATGTTTTATATTCTCTAAGGGTCCTCTAGGTGTTGGACCTTCCTTTCTTCCTTGGAAGCCTTCCAAAGGACCGGGTTCGCTTCCCAAAAGAGACATAATAATTATATCCTTATACCTGCGCACAAACAGCCACAATCGACGTGAAACGCAATATCTACTCGCTGGGCGTGTCGCGCTTCGGCACGCAGGTGGCGCTGGTGGAGAACCTCGGGGACTACGACCAGGTGCAGGAGTCCTGCGTCAAGCTGTACGACGTCGGCAGGAAGAGGGACCACGACGACGACGCGGTCAGTACTTGTGTGTGTGTTTGTGTGTGTGTGTACGACGTCGGCAGGAAGAACGTCTTCACGTGCGTCTGTGTGCGCAGATTATATATTATTTCATATATTTATATTGGTCATTTTTTGGTTTTGGGTTCGATTTTCATGACAAAAAATAGACGTGAATAATTTACATAAGAGATTTTTGGTAATAAGAGCAAACGCGGCGTTGAATTCCGCATATTTAATGTGCCTTGTCGGAATGACAATATATTATCACTAACATCTCTCCGCCTTACCCTGCGACGATACGAGACAGTGCGCAAAATATAATATTAATATATCTTTAAATATTTCCCCAACATAGGAGGAGGAGGAAGAGGAGGATCTGGCTGGTGGTTCAGAGAACGACGACGGCTCCGACTCGGGCTCCGACAACGATGACGATTGTGAGTGGATACAGTTAATTTATAGATTCCTTTTTTTTCGAAGTGAAATGTCTTTGCGCACATTAGGTTAATTTTTTTACAGATATCTCAATAATGAGATGCGAACAAGTGGCGAAGTGTTCTTATAACACGATTTCCATCGAACTACTTTTTGTAAATCTTATAATAATACGTAATAAATACTAAATAGCAATTGGTCATTAAGTAAATTGCTCCAAAATACTATTTCCATAATGACCTCTGTCTCGAATATATTACGCCCAGAGTTCTCAGTTCTTCTTTGACTCCGTCAAACCATCTGACCTTTGGTCTTCGTCGGTTTCTCCTTCCGTCTGGGTCATCATTTAACAAGAATTTGGGTGGCTCAGTTTCACTCATTCTCTCTCCACATGAACTGTACGGTACTACCCGTACCCCATTTATCCCATTGACCCCATTGACCATTGTAGGCGTTCAAGCTTGATACTTTTAATTATATTTGGTTTGGCCATCGCATCGCTCGTTTTTTAATACTCAACAGAATATACGTATCAGAATCTTACGCTCGACAACGAGCAATGAGGTTGCGTCCTTTTTGCTCAGCGCCCAACTCCTTGGCCGTATCTGGCCGCAGTAAGGTCTTGTAGAGAAGAAGCTTTATAATTCTTGAAAGAATTTTGGATCGAAAATATCTTATAGCAAGCCGAAATAGTATTAAATATAGTATTTATGTGACTCTCCAAGTCGTGTTGTCAGTGATGGCAACTCTCGGGCAGACTTTATATTTTATATGCGTTTATAAGAGATGACTTAAGTTTCCGTCGTTTTGCCAATTTTGAAGGCTGGGACCTGTCTATTATCTGGCTTCGTATTGATTCGAAAGACCGTGTCCCAATCTACGCATGTCTGTACAGCTCCCATAGTGGTAACGCAGAAACGGATCGACTCATGGAGCACTTGCAATCATGTATGTGCATATTGGGCCTCTGCGCTTCGAGTACCAAGTGGGCCGCCAGGAAACTGGGTGTCATCGGGAGAGCCAATCGGTGTAAAGGCGTGAAGTACTGTCTCACTTCACGCTTTTACACCGATTGGCTCTGTGTAGAGCATAGGTTAGGCCTCATATTGAGCACCCCAATATCAGCTTGAACCATTTGATCGCATACAACGTTCGTTCGGAGCCGTTCGAATCGTTGGAGACCAAATTATCTGTGAGAGGCTAGACACTTTGGCGTTGCGTAGAGACGTTGTGCGTTCTCTACCGTTTATACCATAGGGAGTGTTCTGGGGAGCTGTTTGCGCTGAATTTTCCAACCGCACTGTATGACACAAGCTGAAATATCATCCCCACCACTTGGACACTTGGCACTCAACTACTGTGCGGTTCCGTAGGAACTTTTTACCACGTACCACACAACTGTGGAATAGCCTGCTGGCTGCAGTGTTTCCAGGTCGATACGACATGGGTACCTTCAAAACGCGCGTCTACCTCGACCTTAAAGGCCGGCAACGCACCTGTAACACATAGGTGTTACACGAGGTCGTGGCCGTCGGTGATCACTTGCCTACGGGTGACCCGAACGCTCGTTTGCCTTGTCTTTCCGCCGAAAAAAAATTGGCCGCCATAATTCTGCTGGATATTTCTGAAGACATGTACATTATTACTAAAGAGCCGAGGTAGACGAAATCATTACCTGATTCAAAGGTGCCAATGGTTACTTCGGACGGCATATCATGCAATTGTTTAAATATTTTTAGATATTCCTTTTTTATGTGCATTTACTTGAAATCCGGCTTTCTCAGATGACTGCTTCAGAGCATCCACCGAATGCAGACTTATCCTTACAATCACTTCTCCTAAAACATGAAGTGTTCTAAAAGCTTAAGCACATATAAAGTGATAACGTCCTCAGTAGCATCCAGCCTCCTCCGCAACGCGGTGCTGGGGCTCGCGGACGCGTCCGCCTCCGCCTCCGCGTCCGGCTCCGGCTCCGCGTCCGCCTCTGCCTCAGCGTCTGGTGACGAGCGCGAGCGGGAGCGAGACCGGGAGCGCCCGCGGCGGCCACGACACCGGCGCATGCGCACGCGCAGGCGGGTGAGTGGGCTTCGAAATGTGGTGTTACAGTAACTGAATTTAAATTTGCTATAAAGTAAACGGGGTGATTAAACCTCTGCCTGCTATATGCGGGAAACAGCGTTGAAGGTGTTTTAAATTTCTGTACGTGTGTGTGCGCAGGCAGCGGAGAACCACAGCAGCGACAGCGACGCCGATATCGACTTCGGGAACATCATCGAGTTCGAGATCGACTAAATGTATATTACATATGATATATGACTTCGTAAATGCGCCTGTTTCATTTATAGAACCCCCTCCCCCACCTACCAATTTCCCTTCTCCTTTTGAAGGAAATATTTAAATAATAAACCTATATATAATATATATATATACTATTAAGCCTGTGTTTCGATCTTCCCGTGAGATATTTTGTCGTGATGCAAAATAGTCTTTAAACTCTTTTATTACATTATATGGTTTCTACGAGCTGGTCTGATGATGGAGCCAGGACCTGGATGGAGCAACCCTAGAGACGGTACTAGAAAAGCACTCGCATACGTGTTGCTTAATTTTTTATCCTTAAGCTATATAGATGACTTACTTCAATATTACTTTCTTCTTCAGTCACCTACAACGAATTTATCTAAAATTACAATATACTGGGTTCAGCGGTGTGGTCTGTGTGTATGTTTGTGTTTGTATGTGTGTGTGTGTGAATGTGAGTGTGTGTGTGTATACTTTTTTTTAAAAAGGGAAAATACGTTTCCGTATCCCGTCCGTCCGTCATCCGACTCCCCTATGGTTGGCCGCTACCGACTCACAAACCCTCAGACTTTCTTAGCGTCCTATTCCCCGTGGGATGCATTCATTACTTCGCGGGGGGACGATTAGCAAACAGCTTTATCTCTTGTAGTAAATTTAAATATTTGTACTTTTCCGAGCTTGCTCTTTCCTACGTAGGTCTTTTAGGACATCCCTTGTGTAGTCGCTTATTGCTTCCCAAGATGACGTACACGACAGCATTCGAGATAATGATAAAAATCCTATATTCTAAGGACACATTTGCTTGCCAACTCTGGTATGCAAGGCATCTCTAGCTTCTTCGTAGCTTGGACATTCGAAGAAAACATGTAATCATGAATGCAAGTAGCAGCATCTCGGTAGCAGCCGTGACCAGAGAGCATCTGGGTGAGGTAGTAATTAATCTCACCATGCTTACGGTTCAGCCACGGTTCGATCTTCGATATAAGACGATGGGTCCATCTTCCCTTGGTTGATATATCCCACCTCGACTGCCACTTTGCAATGCTTTTTCGTCTCACATTATGTTTTGCCTCCGTAAAAGTTAGATTAGAGTTAACCTTTTTGCTCCGGTACAGATTCATTCGTTCTTCAGTCAATATTTCTATAGGAATCATCCCGGAAATCACGCTTATTGCTTCCATAGATACCGTGCGAAGTGCGCTAGCTACTCGGAGTGCACCTATCCTATACACTGACGCCATCTTTTATTATGCTGCTTTATTTTTTTTAAATGCATCAGACCAGATTGGAGCACCATATAGGAGTACTGATGTGACAAATGTTGACAATAGTCTCATTTCTATTTTATTTAGGCCCTCTGATGTCGGGCATGAGTCGGGCCAATGTTCTTACGACTTCCGTTCCTTTTGCTGCAGCGTATTGTACTTGTTTTTTTTAAGGTTAATACGTGAATCAATCATTATACCCAGGTAGCGAATGTACGGCTGCGTCGTAAGCCCGTGATTGCCGACCCTGAGTGAGGTTGTCTCCATTTGTTTTCTGCTGGTGATCAGTACGGCTTCGGTTTTATGCTCTGCCAGCTCTAATCCAGCCAGGTTCATCCACTGTCGGATTATTTCGAAGGTCTTATCAAAAGTCCAGTGAATCTCTTCCAAGTGTTTGGCGACTACTACCACTGCCAAGTCATCGGCAAACGCAACCAACCTTGCTTCCCGAGGCACTTCACGCTTTAGTAACTCGTCATACATTATATTCCACAATAGGGGACCCAATACAGACCCTTGTGGTATTCCCCGCGAGATTTTGTATTCTTTTGGTCCGTCGTCTGTATTATATACGAGTACCTTATCCGCGAAATAGCTAGCTATTATGTTGCATAAGTACGCTGGTACCTTCATGTTTGAGAGAGCATTCATAATAGTATCCCATTTTGCTGCATTGAACGCATTCTTAACGTCAAGGCTTGCGACGAGGCAGTATTTTTTAGAGCCTCTCTTCCACCTAGCCCCCTATACCGCTTTCCTAGCAGTGTTTAGAACAAGGTTGACCGCGTCAAGGGTCGATTTTCCTTTTCTAAATCCGTATTGGAATTTCGATAGATGTGGCTCAACTGCTTTTTTTATTCTACCATGAATTATTCTTTCTAATATCTTTCCAGTTGTCTATCTAGCATACACAAGGGGCGATTTGATGATGGTTTACTTAAGGATCTGTTCCCTTTCGGGAGAAGCACCAGCCTTTGCCGTCTCCATGTAGGCGTTCCAGGCAGGCACTGTAGGTGTCTATGAAGATTTTAGGTATAGTTTTGATTGCAGGTTTCAACGCTACGTTGGGGATGCCACCCAATCCAGGTGCTTTGGTATTTCCTATTCTTTTACAGGCATCCATTAGTTCTTTCTCCAGAACTGGTCCTATGACCTCACGAGGATGCTGTATCTTGTCATATTTAAACTTTGCTTGCTGTGGAAAAAGTATAGTGACAATTGTTTTCATCATAATGGGATCAGTCGCCGGTAAGGTCTTTATCGATAGAGATAATCTGAGACCAATTTCGCTTCTATTGTTGTAGTCGACAATCATAGGATTTATTAAATTATTTATATACTACAAATGATCGGTTTGGCCAACTAGCCGGTCGACTAGTCAGCTCCTTTGCAATCGACTTGTCGGCACTTCTCTAAATACATCTATTAATATATTCCAATACCAGTAGTGGAGGAGTAATAAAGGATTTGGCGACGACGCTATATATCTTGCAGGTCTCCATCTTCTCTCTCCGCAAGCAAAATTACGGATGTGCGTGACATCACTCGTATGTCAAATATAAATATGAAGCAAAAGCTATGCAAAGTACAAGGGCGGGGCAAGTCCGTGACTTTTTGAATTTCTGACCTCTTTACTGAAACAGCAACACTGTTCCTGTCAACAGGCATCTGGCAGTTGACTCCTGTCAAAATTTGAACTTTGTGTTTGACAGCTATCTTTATCAGACTACTCATCAATTTGAGGAGAAAATGGAAAAAAGTGAATTTAGTGTGCTTAAAGAAGGCCAAGGTTTGTCAGCCAATAAAGTTATGGCGACAGTTTTTTGGGATCACGCGGGATAATCCACATTGACTACCTTCTATATATATATATATATATATATATATATAATATATATATATATATATATATATATATATATATATATATATATATATATACATATATACATATATATATATATGTATATATATGTATGTATATACATATATACATGTATACATGTATACATATATTCATACATTCATATATACATATACATAATATATATATATATATATATATATATATATATATATATATATATATATATATATATATATATATATATATATATATATATATATATATATATAAGAAGAAAAAAGAAAACCAACAAATCGTAAATAAAAATATATTTCAAAGTCGTCAACTACCAATATGTACACATACTAAGCGCTACCTACCAACCAGAGTGCAACCAATAAATTAATTATTTAACTTCTACACACTTCTAGAAACTTCTAGACGCCTCTCTACTATTGTTACAATCAACGACGATATAGCGTGTTGCTATCTCACTCTCTCTCTCTCTCTCTACTATAAAAAGAGAAGGACGGCATCATTTAGAATATTGTGACAACATCCGATGTATTGCCGTCTCTCTCTAACAATTCGGTTAAGAAAGAGATAGCGTGATACTTAACAGTGATAAGTTACAAATGTGTGAGCGAGACAGAGCGACGTGAAGCTATCTCTGTCTTTGTCTAGAATGAAATAAGTCTTAGATACATTTTGTTTTGCGATTTTATTTATATTTAATAACTTTATGTATGTATATCTACAGTATAAGAATGGCCTAACCTTGGAAACATAGTATTTTATAAAATATAAAAACATAAAAAAATAAAAAAGCGAGTTATTTTCAAAATTAGTAATCGAGAAAATAAAAAAAACAATATAAGTATATTTAATTAGGAACAATTTTCTTAATTGTACGAAATGTATGAAAATCAAGGATAGACCACTTTCATTAACACTCTTCCATGTATAAAATAAAATGACTTATTAACTAAAATATTCGAGCAACACAACTTCGAGGCGTCTCTAAAGAAAAGGGTAATAAGAGAATTTTTATACTAAAAATAGGCCTGAAAATATATAATTTCATACTTATGCCATTTTATATTATTTTGCATATATATCTAGCCCACTAAAAGTGCAAATTTTACTATTCCTCACATATTATTTGTATTAATTACTAACACATAGTCATATTTGAAAATTGCATTCAACATTTATAATCTGTATATTATATTAAAAAAAAATCTTTGTGCTTTAAAAAAAAAAACAATATTATTCATTATTATTATTACATGTTATTATTCTCAAAATAGATTCTTAAATAATTATCATAACCCATAACTACTTTTTGTCAGAAAACACTGGAGTCGATGTGAATATGACAAAAAGCATACAGCCTTTAAGCGAAATGGTAGATTTTCTTAAACATTCGTCATTTAAAAAAATATCACTCCTCACTCTCTTACTTCCTTTCTGTTTTCCACTTCTAGCCGTATCTAGCCGTAACAACGAAACCAGTTAAATCTCGATCAAACCGGTTCAATCCAGTATTAGAGTCCACTCATATCCACATCGACTCCAAACGTTTCCATAACAACATCTTATATTTGTGACCTTATCTATTTATCTATATATAAACAACATCTATTCATATTCGTCATTCTGTCTGTTTGTTGCAGTCGATTTGGTTTTCGCCATTGGAATGATTGTGACTATTTAATTTCCTTCGTATCTTTAAAAAAATATATATTATAAATAATGATATCATAATTCTAGAAAGAACTATACGATTAGTTTCAAATTTACATATTATTATTTTATATATATATATATATATATATATATATATATATATATATATATATATATATATATATATATATATATATACATATATATATATATATATATATATATATATATATATATATATATATATATATATATATATATATATATTTCGTTTTTTTTTAAAGTGAACCAAGTCGACTGTAAACAGTAAATTAGCTTGAAATATCCAAATAAACTATACGCTAATAACATAATATATCGCGAACACATCGCCTGCTCAGTTGAGAGGCGACATGTACGTGATGTCGTCCCAGGGGTGGCGGTACAGAGGCTGCTTGAGGCGCTTCTGGTCGAGGTAGTGACCCACGAGGCCGATGGTGCGTCCCAGCACGAACAGCGCGTTGATGGACCCCATGCTGATGTAGTTGTTGCCCTCCTCCCTGGGGTTTGGAACATTGAAGATGCATTTATCATGATCAAGCCCAATTGGAAGTCATATTTACTCACAATTAACTTACTATTTTAGCTTCACGCATAAAGCATAAAGTAGAGTAAACAGAGAGAGCCTAGTGTCAAGACACTCCGTTCCCCGCTTTCCGCTCTTCGAGAGGTTACATATTATGTGGCGGAACTCAACGCCGCGCTTTGCCTTATTACCAGAGCGATGAAAACAAATATAATTAATTCTCCCCACATGAGAATTGAACCCACGACCATCGCGTTTATAGGCAGACGTGGTGTCACCTTGCCACGACGACATCTTGATCTACTTTTTCAATATAAGCGCGATGGCAATAGAATGGAGTCCCACTTGGGAGAATGGTCTCGCCGGTAAGACAAAGTGCAGCGTTGAGTTCCGCGACTCAAATCCCAGATCTCGAATGTAGGCAGAGTTATTAATATGTCACAACTCACTGCGTGAACAGCTGACAGTGTCGGAACAGGTCCACCATGGCGGCCGCCACGATGCCGTCCACGTTCAGGATCAGGTTGGGCTTCTTCCTGGTGGTGATGGCCTCCACGTCCAGCGCGTACCTGGTGACGGGCCAGGCCGGCCAGCGCGCCGTCACGTACGCCTTCAGCTCGCGGACGCGCGAGTCCGGGTTGTTGATGGACTTCACCCTGAGGGGGAAGCGAGTGGGTCACACGTTGGCCGGTATTGGAAGCTAACTTGGATAACAATCTTGTATTTTGTGATATTGTCGATGGGGTCATGGGGTTCTGGACATTGGCTGACGTAATATATAAAGGGAGAAAATATTCGAGTATTGCGACTGATCTGGCTGAAATTAATTACTTGGTGACCGTGTGGTCAGCAAGGGCATTGCCATGAACTAAAATGTTACTCCGAAGAATAAAGTAGCAGAAACACAGTAAGCCGATGACCATTCTACTACAACTCTCTCTCCCCCTCCCTCACCTGTGCCCTATCCCCATAATGAGCTCCCCCTTGGCCCTCTTCTCGTTGACGAACTCCTGCGGGTGCTGTCCCTTGTCGTATGCGGCGCAGAAGTCTTGCGCTGCGCGGTCTAAGGCACCGCCGAAACGATCACCCTGGAAATAAGAATGTTTAATATACATAACGTAGCTGGATGTGAACCTACACCCGCAGAATATTGTTAGAGTAGTATATAAGAGAATTTCTGTTTTAATTTTTTGTATATTTAAAAAAAAACTTTTTGCTTAAAGAGTCCATCATCATCGCACTTCTGGACAAAAGGAAGGCAATAAGAAAATAGTAATATCTCATTTTGTAGCTTAAAGCTTTATCTCACATGAGCCTGGGAAGTGAGCCATAGAAAATTAAAAAGAAAACAATATATATATATATACACACACACACACACACACACACACACACACACATAAACTATAAGTGAGCCAAATTTCCTACTTCTCCGCTCGCGCAATTTTCCTAAAAGGGGTCCAAAGTTTTCGCTTCACGTATTAACATATAGCTATACTCACAATGGTCAACAGTCCGCTGACCACAGAGGATATGAGGTCCTTGCCCGCCCTGGCGGTGACCATCGTGTTGTGTGCTCCGGACACGGCGGGCCCGTGGTCGGCCGTCACGATGAGCACCAGCTCGATGAACTTGCAGGCCCAGTCTGGCAGCTCGCGCTGGAACCTGGCACGAGGAAAGAGGAATTTTGGAATCAAGTGGAATCAATCAAAGTATATTGAGTCAACATTAATCAATAAATAACAAGTAAACAGAGTCCTTGATAGTAAATTACATTTTATTTTTTGTTTTGACAGAATTTTAATTTAAGCTTTCGAATATTATACCAGTATTTTTATTAATAATAATTACAGAAGATATATAAAACAATGTATAGCCATTAAATCTTAATTAATTGTAAATTAATTTGTATTGAGATCAACTTAGTCTCAATAAATTTTTACTTTCTTCATTTTCTGTCAAATATGCATTTTATTTATAAAAAGCATTTATTATAACTTATATATAGTTTGCTTATGTAAGACATGCTATAAACATGTCTTTTGAAAAATGTATTAATTTACTTTTTTAATCAAATTATATATACTTTATTGCACAAAAACATAATAAGCAGATAGTACAGAGTAAGAAGTGTGCAAAGGTGGACTTATCCGATCTAATTACAATTTTATCCCACAAAATCAAGTGTAATTAAACAAAATCAACTAATACCAACAAGCTTACCACAACAAGCTGATAGTGCCGCCGACGCCCAGCTGCCTCTCCAGCACGGCGCTGATGGGGACGCCGCAGTAGCTCAGCTCCTGACCTCTCTCGTCACAAATGGTGCTTATGAAGGCAGCTGGCTTGCGGATTATACCTAGTTTCTGAGGGAATGGAGAGAATATGGTTCTTTTTAAATTAATTTCTTATGTTAACATATTAAATTGTACTTTACTGCCAGTGGAGCTAAACGTCGGAGAGAGCAAAAAAAATTAAACATATATATATATATATATATATATATATATATATATATATATATATATATATATATATATATATATATATATATATATATATATATATATATATGTATATTTAGAAATTTTCCAGTGTTATGACACTCCGTTCTCGCTCTCCGCCCAATTCCAGACCCAATTCTAGACCCATTTCATTCAAAATTAAAAGATACAAACTTAATTTTTTGAACGTCAAAAATATCACCACCGGATCACTAAAATTAACGCGTCAGACGTGAGAAGAACCGACATTTTTCTTTTTTTTTATATTAATAATACTTTTAAAATAAGTCTGGAGCGAGAATTTCCTACCTAGGCATCATTTATAAAATCATAAATTAAATAATAAGCCTTTAACCGTCTCTAACGTCTCTTCACAATAAATTAAAATTGTGATATAGAAAGAACGTTCTCGAACGTTTCTGGGATCCTATTGTAAGAATTCAATTGCATACCTTAACGCCGCGTCTCATCCAGCCAGAGTCCCACTGGCGGCAAGATGGCTTGAACAACTTCACTGTCAATAATAATTAATAATATATTCAACACTAACCCTCGCCCAGTCGTAGTCCATCGGCACTTTGGGCGGTTCCACCTCCTCCTTTTCAATGATTTTACCTTCCGCCACCAATTTCTTGTACACCTAGAATAACAATAATGACAGTAATTCTTCTTTCCATATAAACTTGCAGACAGAAGCTAGTGTATTGTAGCCAGATATCATGTGCGACACTCACCACGCGCACGGAGTCCCCGAGCCCGTCGAAGGAGGCCGGCACGGCGGCCCCGTGCGCCGCCAGCGCCGCGTTCTTGGCGGCGGCCTGCTCCAGGGCGGAGCCCGCCAGCGAGCCCGCGTGCCCGAACTGCACCTCCGACGTGAACATGTCTGCACGTACCGGGGGATAGTTATATATATACGAGTATGTCGGAGGGGACGATTAATCCAAGGACAAGCTGTTGCAACAAGTTGATTGCAATTTTTTATTCAAATCACAAATACATTAGGGCTTTATTTTTAGTATTAAAATGCGATTTTAAACTAAGGCAGTCGCCTGGAGCGGGGTCGTGACGGCGCTGTAGTCTGGTCAGTTGTGTTTCAAAGTAGCATGTAACAGCCGAGGAGGATTACTTTCTTGGGCGCGTAACTAATAAAAATTTTGTGTGTGTGTGTGTGTGTGTATGTGTGCGTGTGTACCCGAGCAGGTCCCGATGCACCAGGCCACGAGCGGCTTGGTCAACTTCTTGTCCCGTATCATGCGGCACACGTGGTACTCCTCGACGCCGCCCACCTCCCCCAGCAGCACTATCATCTTAATGTTTGGATCCGCTTCATATCTAAAACAATAAAAAATATTTATATTTTACCTGTATCGGGTACATCACATAGTAAGTGGAGTGGTCCTAGTGACAAAACACTCCATTTTTGACATTGTATTTTAAATGCACACATGCATTCCATTATGGAAAATAAATTAAAAAAAAAAGCAGCTTCACCCTTTAACCCGCATATAAGCAGGTTTCGCGAGAAAAACCTTACTTTTTGATTTGCTAAATTCAACATCGTCTTATGTGCTATGGAGTGCGACGAATAAAAACAACTAATTTAACCAAAAAAAATGCACATATAACCCGGAGAAAGCGGTCACTATACCTGAGCAAGTGATCGACGAAGGTGGTCCCGGGGTATCTGTCACCCCCGATGGCGACCCCTTCGCAAACACCGTCCGCGTTCTTGGACAGGATGTTGTTGAGCTCGTTGCTCATACCCCCTGAGCGGGAGACGTACGCCACGCTGGAAGAGTACAAATAAAAAAATATTATTTAGATATATATATATATATATATATATATATATATATATATATATATATATATATATATATATATATATATATATATATATATATAAATAAAACACCGACCTGCCAGGCCTGTACAGCTTGCTGTCGATGATGTTGTCAATCATGCCCGCCGTGTTGCCTATCTTGAAGCAGCCCGGCTTTATGCCGCCCACCGTCGCCGGGCCTATTATGTTCACCTGCGGAGATAAAAAAAAATGACATTGAAAAATGACTTCTTGAGGACTAGCCGCGCCCGCGACTATGTCTGCGTGGTAAAGTAAATTTGAAATTTCAACCAATATAATAAAACAGTTATATTGTAGCTGTTTTGTTGTATAATATACTTTAAATTGATAGGATTTTTTTTATTTATGTACCGATTAAAATAAAACAAACTCTAAATATTATTTGTAGCTTATCATAACACAATGGCGAGAGATGCATTTGAATCGGTTGAGCCGTTCCTGAGATAAGCGTGCACATACGCACAGACAGACAGACAAAAATTTTGAAAGTAATTGTTTTGAGCTCTATTTTACATAATAATAGCCTCCAATAATAGCTTCGTTTCAATTGAAAAGAATCCTCCACGTACAGACAATGATCAGTTACATTTTTATTACATGTATATATAGATTATAATATGTTGTGGGGACCATCTCTATTGGGCAATGTGTACAAGCTCCCCGCTCTGGCAAAGGAAAGCGCGGCGTTGAGTTCCGCCTCTCTACACTCAATGTAGGAAAAATGAGGAACGGAGTGTCTTAACTACTTACTAGGTTATCTTCGTCTACTTTTGCTATATCATTCATGATATAGAATAAATTTATTTAAAATTGTGATTTAAGCGAAGATTTTCTCAAGCCTCTTCCACACACATACATTCGATTATCCGGATATTTCTTTATACAAATATTTAACACACTATGTGTGTGGAAGAGGCATTCGATTATCCGGATATTTCTTTATACAAATATTTAACACACTATGTGTGTGGAAGAGGCATTCGATTATCCGGATATTTCTTTATACAAATATTTAACACACTATGTGTGTGGAAGAGGCATTCGATTATCCGGATATTTTTTAATACAAATATATAAATTCAACAAATAATCCGTTTAATACGAGTTTCTATTTCACATACAATAGGAAAAATGATAGAACTAGAAAAAAAGGTAGAGAATATAAGCACTACTGTTTTGATGATCAATTAAAAAGAAAAAAGGCTAGTTTCTTTTATAATCTACATTTATATTATAAAGTATTACATTTGTGTTTTTGTATGTATGTTTGTATGTTTGTAAAGCTTTCACACAAAAACTACTGAACCAATTTCGAAAATTCTTTGACCGTGAGAAAGCTGCATTTTCACTGAGTGCCATAGGCTATATAACATTTTGAAAAATAATAGAGATCCCTAATAAAAATGCAATAACATAACCCAAGGTGTGAAGAAGTTAGTCATAAAAAATCTATCATCGCTTGCGCTGCTAACTATTGATAATAGAACAAAAGAATATTCTACAGTACGTATCAATATTTACAATATTCACCTTGCTAAATCATAGTGTAGCTCAGGCGGGCGATGCCGCAGGCGAGTCGCTAGTCTATCTATACTAATAAATAAATTTGGAGTGTCTGTTTGTAATATTAAAAAAAAAAACCGCCTTTTAGTAAATGCATATGAACATATATACTAAATATATACCAAAATCATAATTTAAAAAAAAAATTGTCTGGCTGTCTGTCTGTTTATTTGTTCCGGCTAATAATCTCTGAAACGACTGGACCGATTCTGACGGGACTTTCACTGATAGGTAGCTGATGTAATAAAAAGTAACTTGGGCTACTTTTATTTTAGAAAAAATATATATATATATTAAAGTAAATACGACCATATACGAGCGAGTCGCTAGTGTTAAGTGAATATTGTACTCACTCCTCTGGCGTCAGCTAGTTTGATAATTTTCCTCGTCATGTTCTCTGGTATACCCTCAGCTATGATCACTATGGTGTTTATTTGAGGGTGCTGCATTGCCTGTTGAGAAAAAGAAAATCTCGATTAAAATTTATAAAAAAAATTGGACATTACTATCAATATAAGTATATAAATAAAAAAATATTGTTGTAGGTTCGATACCCGGTCGAGGGAATGTATTTACTTCCCCGCACTGAGTAACAAAATAACACTAAGCACACACAGTGTACAAAACTGTACGGAAAGTGAGGAACAGAGTGTTTGGACACTAGATGACAAAAACCGTAAATTGGGTCTTTTTTGGTTCACATTGTTTCCTTACGAGGGCACTCAATACCTGAATACCCCTTCCACCTCGTCCACCATCAACCTCTTCATAAGTTAGAAATACCCTCCGAGAGCTCATGTTCTCTCTCTGTCTCTGTATATATGTATACACACACATACATATATATATATAAACATACACATATATATATATATATATATATATATATATATATATATATATATATATATATATATATATATATATATATAAGCCAGCAAGCAAGCCCCCATACCTGCACAGTACTATCGAAGGCGGAACGGAGCGACGCGAAATTAACAAGCACAGTCGCCTCTTGATGCTTCCTCATAGCCACGTCCATGTCGCTGAAGACTAGAAATTAAAAAAAAATTGGAGATAGCGAATTATTACATTTTCCTCGCTCTGGTAACAAGAAGACGCCCAGCGTTGGGCTCCGCCACTCAACACGCAATGTCAAAATTGGCCTGTGTGTAAAGAACGGAGTGTCTCAACACTACGTCCCCTCTGTCTCTACCCGGCTATATGGGGGATACAGCGTGAAGCTATTAATAAACAAATGGTCGTGGGTTCGATGACCAGTTAGATTGAATATAATATTTATTTAAATATACTTAATACTAATAAAATTGAGGCTGTCGTGGCGCTACACCGACTGTAATAGCGACAGTCGTAGGTTCTATTCCCACCACGACAAATGAAATATTTCATTTTGTCGCTCTGGTTCCGCCACTCAACACGAGAATTGAGAATTTAGCGGAAACTGAGGAACGGAGTGTCTTAACACTAAGTCCCCTCCGTCTATATCCTCCTATATGCGGGATACAGCGTGAAGCTATAAATAGCAGCACGATGGTTGCGGGTTTTAATTTTTTCTTTATATTTTATTATTTCCAGTCCCCGCTCTGTTTGTTAACCTATGTGCGGAGTTAAGCTCCACCACACAAAACACTCTACTAAGCTTATTAAATGCTTTAAAAAAAAACTAACCTGGTATAAAAACTTCTTTGTTGCCAAAATAATATTTTTGCTTGTGATCAGCTGTGAAGGGGTACACGATGGCCACGACCGAGGGCTCCGTACGTCTGCATATGTAGTCGAAGTCTAGCATGCCCTGGGAACAAAATAAATTATGTACTATAGAGCCGTCGAGTCGCTGTGGGAGAGCGTCTGACTGACTGACTGACTGACTATAGTAGCCATCTCTTGGTCAGCCATGAGGTCCTGGTACCTGCTACTTGAATTTACTTGATCACCAACCAACCTGTATGGCCCTATTCTGCATGCCCCACACGATAGCTTTGGTCCTATCAGTGAACAGCGGGCGCGCTGTGGACAGCGGCTGGCCGAGGTCGAGGCGCGTGGGCGCCTGCGAGCACACCAGCTCCAACAGCGACGGCGTCAGCTCTGGGAGGTCGATCTTTGGTGGTGTCTGGGAAAAATGGAAGAAATAAGCTATAAAATATATATAAAAAAAACGTGTGGCTTGTCTGGCTTATTGTCTAGATAGTTTTAAAGAGTTGCGGGTTCAAATCCAGCTTGCTACAATTTTAATAAATAAACATTAAAAAAGCACATGTTATCCCATGGGACGAATATGAAAATAGTATACGGAATTAATTGATTGCGAGTTTATTAATATTTTTTTTTTATTTATTTACACATTTTCATATATTTTTACATTATATTTTTTTTCTTTTAATTCCTTTTTTATATATTACCTAAACTAGAGTTAAACTATATAGAGCAAACCCCAACTGACCGACTCCTCGGGCTTCGGCAGACGCTTAGGCGCGTAGTCTAGCTGGTGGTCGGAGGGGATGTCCGCGTGCCCCAGCGCCAGCCGCACGATGCCCGTCATGCTGGACTCCGGCCCGAACACGTACATGGGGATGCGGAGGCGGTGGCCGACTTCGCGCATTTTCCTACAAATTGAGAGAAATTAAGTTAACGTGGACGAATGTGTGTAACGGACAGAGTAAGAGTGGGCGCATGTGTGTAACGGACAGAATAAGAGTGGGCGCATGTGTGTAACGGACAGAGTAAGAGTGGGCGCATGTGTGTAACGGACAGAGTAAGAGTGGGCGCATGTGTGTAACGGACAGAATAAGAGTGGGCGCATGTGTGTAACGGACAGAGTAAGAGTGCGCGCATGTGTGTAACGGACAGAGAAAGAGTGGACGAATGTGTGTAACGGACAGAGTAAGAGTGGGCGCATGTGTGTAACGGACAGAGTAAGAGTGGACGAATGTGTGTAACGGACAGAGTAAGAGTGGGCGCATGTGTGTAACGGACAGAATAAGAGTGGGCGCATGTGTGTAACGGACAGAATAAGAGTGGGCGCATGTGTGTAACGGACAGAGTAAGAGTGGGCGCATGTGTGTAACGGACAGAGTAAGAGTGGGCGCATGTGTGTAACGGACAGAGTAAGAGTGGGCGCATGTGTGTAACGGACAGAATAAGAGTGGGCGCATGTGTGTAACGGACAGAATAAGAGTGGGCGCATGTGTGTAACGGATAGAGTAAGAGTGGACGAATGTGTGTAACGGATAGAGCAAGTAACGACAATTTTTAATATCTACAAAAGTATTTTTATATACATAGACCTTATTGTTTAATAATTACTATTATAATATCTTTCAAATGTAATTACTTTATATGTATATAAAATAAAAAGAATATTATATTACATAGATTAAATACCCACGCAATTAATTTAACCAAATAAATACAATTATACTATATAAATTTAGTAGCAATCTGAATTCAAAAAATGACATCAACCGGGAACCTACCTCAAACCCTCCTGGTAATTGGGCCCTCCGCGTCTCACGAATATCGTCACATTGTACTGTATTAGAGCATCTTTGTACATTTCTATGGCAGTTATGATGCCACGGAACGTGTCCGCCACGTTCGTGAAGTTAGCTATCCCACCGCCGATGATGAGGACCTGGGGGGTGGGGGGGGGGGGGTTGTTAGAGGTATTTGATTATCTATATATTAATTTAAAAAAATACATTTTTATTCAGTTTTACGCTTTATCCTTTATAAGGGGAAACAGAGAAATTCTAGTCGCAAGACTCTAGATCTCTAGATCAATAATGCTAAATGAAAAAGTTAATGTACGTACGTACATGCATACATGCATACATTATTACATATATTTTTTACAGAAAGCCTAAGCTCTAGTAATAAAAGACTTTGTCCTCAATTTTGGACCTACAAAATTTTAAGGACGCCATTTCTAATATCACTTTGTAACTGTGGGAAACGATTATCCGGCGGGGTTCGCGACAGAACCCTTTTGGTGGACACGGTCCAAAGAGGGGTCACCGTGAAATTGTAGTAAATATTGCGGACGGCCCACATCCGCCGGTCCACGAGTACCTCAGACGGGGTTCTCGTCAAAGACTTTCGTTACGTCTGCTGAAAACCGAAATGAAGATCATCAAATCAAGACAGCTACCTTGCCCTTAGGATGTATATCCCTGCACATCAAGCTGAACACGGTCCTCGCGTAGTCCTTGGTCTGTCCCTCGCTGGGTGCTCCGGAGTACTCTCCATAGTTGGCCAGCTCAGCGGCACCTCCAAGGGCACACACTGTGTCAGCATACACCACGGACGCTCCACCACCAGCTACCATAGTCCAGATACGACCAGAGTGGTTCAAGACTGTAAGCTGTAAGGAAAATTTGCATATAATTTTATATTGTTAAAAAAAATAACACTTTAAAAAATAAATTCATCTATATAATCTATGAAAACCATACATTTGTATATAATATACGCTTACTGAATGGAAAATTGAGCCCATGAGCAACCTACCTTCAAACTGGCACCACTCTTCGCGTCCAGATCAGCAATATGAGCTTCCTCAGGGTACGCGTCCCTCCCAAACGGTGGTGGGAATGTAATTTCCCCCCAGTTCTTGGCACAAATGAAGTCTGCAGTTTGATCCAGCTTTGCAGCCAGATCCAGTAAATAGACCCTCTCATTTGTAATCACTATGGGATTGATTTCCATATATGTGAAGTACAGATCGACGAAGACGCGGTAGAGGGACAGGATGAATGTCGTCAGGATACTGTGAGAGAAATTATGGTTAAATGACTCGAATTGGGAGGCCGTTGGATTGCCAATTGTGGATTATTGTCAAGTCCTCGCTCTGATAGGAGGACAAAGCGGTTAACTAACGCAATTAAACACGCAATGTTTGGAAGAATTAAACAAAATGCGGGATACAACGTGTAACTAATAAAAAAAAGTCCCTATTCAATAATTATATACACAAATAAGATTTTCCAAGCACTTTTGAATCGTCATATTAACATGAACAGTTCTACTATGGATTATATTATTCTGTCTGTAAACGCGACGGTTGTGGGTTCAATTCCCAGTCGAAGAGAATTAATTATCCTCATTTTGGCTCTGGTAACAACACCGCGTTTAGTTCCGCCAACATCTTGAAAATCGGTAAGCGTGAAACAGAAGGTCCTTAACACTAAGTTATCTCTGCCTACCCTGCTATATGCGTGATAAAGCGTGAAAGTATAAAAAAATAAATATATGTTACGTGTTAGGTCCGCATAATTTTTACCACTTTAAGACTTAATAACCACTAATAAACTTATACCAAAATCTTAAAATGACATTCATAGACTATTGTGACAGAACATGAAAGCCTCTGGTAGAGAGGAATGGCGAAGCTTTGCGTCTGCCCTATACCCTAAAAAGGGCACTTGGATCCAGGGGATATAATATAGGATATGAAATAAATCATATGACCTTACCGTTTAATTGTAGTAGATTTGATATTTTTAAGTAAGACTCGATCAATGTCCTCACCAGTGGGGAAAGTGTCCACGGGTATCTGGAAATATATGTGAACAATGAAAGGCCATGCAGCTTCACGCTGTATCCCGCATATAGCAGGGTAGGCAGAGGGGACCTAGTGTTGAGACACTGAGGGAACAATGCGTGATCTGTTGCGGAACTCAACGCCACAATATATGGATGAAATTCAGACAACGACGGGTCCTAAGCACCGGTAGCAAGACAAATCGCGGCGTTGAGTTCCGCCTCACATCTCGCAATATCTAAAAAAATGGGCGGAAAGTGGGTCACGGAGTGTCGTAACACTTGGTCCCTGCTATAGCGTTAATCTATTTATTTATTAATGTATTATTAATTGATTTTTTTGTTTCATAACGCTATAAAAACTTAAAACTGTTGAAGGAATAAAATTAATCAATATATTTTTTTTTTCTGTTTATAATAATAAGCTAGCTATTCAAGGACGAATGTTGACACATGACACATTCAGCAGGATAATATATAGCCTATAGGGCTGAAGGCTATATATAGCCTTCCTAGACAAATGGACTATCCATTACAGAAATATTCTTTCAATTCGTTTTAGTTTTCCTGAGATAAGCGCGTACAACCAAATAAACTCTACATATTTATAATATATAATAAAATAGGTACATATGATTTCTGTCTGTCGGTTTGTGTATTTGTTAGTACATATCTTGAGAGCTACTGGACGGATTTCAATTAAACTTGAAATTTGGCATGACCAAGGGTCCTTGGAGAGTATATTAGAGTACTAAGAGAGGTTACCCAAGATTTCAACGGGGACGGGAAAAACACAAGTATTTATGCTTTATAGTCTACAGACTAAAAATCTTCAAAAAAAATGAATGTCTTACATCAAGTCGTATAGCCAAAGCGTCAACATCGCCGACGTCAACACCACCCTGATGGTGGAACATGATGGTGTCTGATCGTCTACCAGATTGGATGCAGAGATACATTTCTTCATTCTGGAAAAATAAAAAATATAAAAGTAAATTCAATTATAACACTTGAATTATATCCCCAAGTAATATCCCCAAGGCTACAGCGTTTCATAATATCCCCAAGGCTACAGCATCTCCAGAGACTGCACTGTTATTTTGTGTACGTGCGTATTTTTTTTAACTTCACGCTTTATACTGCATTTAGGCAGAGTGACGACAACCTTTACCATGCATAATTAAAAAAAATAAGAAAAAAAAAATAAACTGCTAGCACAACCCACCGGTTCATGTCTCACGAAGGGTTCCACCACAAAACGTCGCAGCTTGCCGGACGCGGCGCCAATCTTCTGCTCCTTGGACATGTGCTCCGAAATCCATCTCCTCACTTCTACGGCGGACTTGTTGACGCCGACCAAGCCTAACTTGCCACGACGCTTGATGAGCTGATCGGGTTTTACCACCAGTTGCTGAAAAAAAGAGAGTTCATGTTATTAAAGAAATTATATTAATCTTCATGAAGCATCACGAAGTAGCCAGAAGGAGTCTAGTGTTAAGACACTCCGTTCCTTACTTTCCGCCAACTTATCGAGATATTGCTTGTTGACTGATGGGATCCAACGCCACGGTTGGTTTTGTTACCAGAGCGAGACAAAAGAAAACAATTCACTTCGCCGAGTCGGAATCGAACCCACAAACCGTCGCGTTTAAGGGCAGACGCTGTGCCTCAGTTCTTTGAACTAAAACAAAAAAACCATAAAAGTGTCGTACCTCCTTGGAAAGCCATGGATTTTTGCCGAGCTCGTCCTCCCACACTGTATCGTGTTCGAATACAGCGAACCGGCATGGTACCAGCGCTGTGCCAGGAGCTATGTGCCTTGAAGCAGAAAAAAATATATATTTTAGATACAATAAAACAATCACAGGTTTTTTGTATAGAAATATGGAACATAGTGTTTAAATATCCAGTTCTCCACTTTCCGCCCAATTGTCGTGGCGTAACTCAACGCCACACTTGTCTTTTCTTAGCGAGGAAATTAAATATTAATAGTTCACAATGAAATCACAAACAATTTATTATAAAAAATTCACCATAAAGTAAATAATTTTAAAAAATATATATCAAAATGGCACACAGGAACTGAATTTAAAAACAAAATTACAATTAAATATATTATACCTAGTTATAAGATCCTTGCCGGTCACTTCGTATATAGCCTTAGAAGACATTTTGTGTGTTTATAGTTTTAGTAGCCACGCGTCATAGAGATGTTCGTTTTTGCCTGGAAATAAAAAAGAATAATTAAAGAAGGCAACACGATTTTAAAAAAAAAACACTATATTATTAAAAACGCGACATACACTACCATTAATCACATGCTCTTATTTATATATCCTTAACTAAATTTAAAAATATACATTAGAAATTACTCATTATTCGCGGGGTATAGTTTCCTTAAATAAGCCGCGAACACAGATAATTTATTAAGGGTATAAATATAAAAAAAAAGCATAAAATACAGTTTAATTTAAACTCTTAACCATACATTTTGATAAGTTACTTATTATCTTTAGGTTTAGGCAATGGTTTAAAATATTGTAATTTTTTTTCCGTCCGATAGATTTGGAAAACGCAATCTAGGCGTAGTTGTAATAAGATCTATTTTATTTATGTTTTTTTTTAAGTCCACTTGACGAGGCGTTGACAAAGGATACCGAATGCTTTTACTTAGGTACATATATATGTACCGATTATGGCTTCCTATCTATAATAAACGCACACGAGGTCGGCAATATCTTAATTCTATATTTGAAATACCTAAAAAAAATTAAAACTATTAATGAATCAATAAAAACTCCATAGTAACTTCACTCACAAGTTTAGCATAAAAACGAAAAAAAAAACAAAAAAAAAAACAACTTAACGCGTAATAACAAACGTCATTAACTTGTTTAAAAAACATACCCAACATGTAGGTACATAGTATAAATGATAGAAACATAAAATAAATTACGTAAACTATGAACTATATATAATATATAAATATATATGTATATAAAATAAGTCACATTACAATATATCGTAAGTAAATTAAAATACTTTATAAACAAAAAAACAGTAGTTTAGTGTATGTACTTGTATTGTCTATATAATTTTAAAAGTCACCTTCACGCTAATCGCGGCGTTGAGTTCCGCCGATTTAAAACCTTCTTATTGGAAAAAAAGTAGAGAACGGTTTATCGTAATATTTCTCTTGAGGATGCCGTTTCAAAGATTAGGAATGGCTACTTTACGAATGTCACCTAGTGTTAAGACACTCCGTTCCCCACTTTCCGCTCAAATTTCGAGATATTGCGTGTTTAGAAATTTCCTTGAGCGGGAATCGAACCCACAACATTTACAGTGGCGCAGCGTAAATGTTGTGGGTTCGATTCCCGCTCACGGAAATTTCTTAACACGCAATATCTATTATTACTACTTTTTTAACATCATAAAATTGACGCGATTGTGGTAAGAATCGTGTCTGACGGATGACCGTACACGCGAACGTTGATTTTTTCACGTTCTTATTAAAAATCAATCAGAAAATAAGTTAAATGGCGTTATAAGTACGAACAGACGATTTAAAAAAAAAAAAACAAATAAATTTATAATAAATAGAAATAAGTAAAAATAATATATTTCATCACTTTTAATAAAATAAATATATTTTATTACTTTATAGTTATAACTATTTGTTATAAATAAATGAAAATAAAATAATAATAATAAGCCCCGTACTAAAACGCACAGATATATGAAAATAAAAACTCAGCGTTCATCCAGGCCTGTGATTGGTCGAGACAGATCGTGTGGTATCGCGTGATGCTTGGACCGTACCGTTACGCTTTGGCCACGTTTTTTTACATACAAACTCAACCTTATTGACATACCTATACATAAAAAAAATAGGAGAAATCTGTCTCATATCTGCTACACTCACCCCACCCACAAATACCATAATTCCAAATGTTAATATAAATTCTATTATTCAATTAATTGAGAATTATAGTAAAAAAAAAAGTTATAATCATGACAAAAAATCACTTATATATATATATAAAAAATACATAGTTGAAATAGTTTTTTTATTATTGTTCAGTTAGTTTAAAGTTATATTAATATTTTAAAAATAATGCTAAGGACAGATAAAAAAAACAAGTACGATCGATGGTAGATATCATGACACAACATCGCGTGCTGTTTGCTAAGTAAAGATTACACGACGATGTACGTAATGATTCATAAATTTTGTTTAAACAGTTATAAACGAAATTTACTTATATAATTTTAGCACTATAATTAAATTAAATTTCCTTGGTCTGGACAAAAAAAAGTGCGGCGTTCATTTCCGCTACCCAACACGCAATGCACTCTATATATTATGCTTTATTTGAATACTAAAAGAAACCTACCAATTAATTAGAAATATATAAAAATAATAAATTAAAAAAGTTTAATTAAAAACTTTATAAAACGCAACAGATAATGAATGACAATAATGATAAGATATGTCACTTTATTACCCATTTCCCGCCATTTTTACTATAATCAATAAGTGGAAATCCATAGTTTAGTGTTCTAGTCAGTGTGGTTAACATTTACTTTTTTAAATAAAATAATATAATAAGTTTTTAAAATAGATTTTGTTTTTAAAATGTAATTTCGACCGCCATTTTTAAAAATCACTAACACCTATTTTATATTATATTATTTGTTTTGTTGTTTTGTTATATAATATTAGGTGTTGTGCATATGTCTTTTTCCCTATCGAATCATTTTGTCTATGAATAATATATGTATATATATATATATATGTATATATATATGAAAATTATTATTTTATTTGCTAATATTTTATCTAGGCGAAAAGTGACTTATGATCTCGCTGGTATTCTTAAATAAAACATAGCATATATATATATATATATATATATATATATATATATATCTATATATATATATATATATATATATATATATACTGTATTGCTCTGCAACCTCAATACCTTCCAGTGAAAGTTAGATAAAAATCAGCTGTTCTGGATATTATCAAAATTTTAAATATATATATATATATGTATACTATATATATATATATATATATATATAATATATATATATATATATATATATATATATATATATATATATATATATATATATATTATATAAATGAAACAGCTAAATGTGTTGCAAGGCAAATCTCGAGAGCAGCTGAACCGGTTTCACCAATTCTTGAAGTACGAGGATGTTTATACAGAGAGAAAAATAAAAAAATTGCTTAAAAATTAAAACAACAACACTATTTTAAACAACACTATTCTATATTCCCATACAAGAGATTCCTAATAATACTTATATTATATATAATACTACTACTAAAAGTCAATCTGTACTTTAACACCATACCATAAAGTTTAAGTTAGTGTTTTTTTTCTTTTGACATAATGTAATTGCTGACTTAACAACTTTCTTTTTAGTTTTTTTATCTTACTAGTTGACACGATGTACCGAATAGCAGCATAAGTATTAAAAAAAAATACTAATTCACTAACAGGTAGTTGGCCGAGTCAGCTAGTTTTTACATACAAGTATACACAAATATATATATATATATATATATATATATATATATATATATATATATATATATATATATATATATATATATATATATATTATTATTCATTTTTTTATACTTTCACGCTGTATCCCGCACGTAGCAGGGTAGGCAGAGGGAACCTAGTGTTAACACACTCCGTTCAACACTTTCCGCCTTTCGAGGCATTGCGTGTGAGTGGTGGAGTTCCACCACTCACACAGGCTTGTGGGCGTTGGTGATCATGTGGCATCAGGTGACACCAACGGTCGTTTACCATGTCTTTCCCATACAAAAAAAAATATTTTGTACAAAGCTTAGGAATCAGCATATTAGAGTACGGTAGTGTTGTCTGGAGACCACAGTCTCCTTCATTCTGTCTCCTAAGCATTCTTCCGAAATTACCGAAAACCTATAAAGATAGACTTGAATATATTAGATAAGAAAGCTTGGAGACAAGAAGGGGAAAATCGACTCTTGACTGACTCTTGACTGACTCTTGACTGACTCTTGACTGACCCTTGACTGACTCTTGACTGACACCTTCTCGTTCTCCTTCTCCTATGTCTCGCTTTTGAGGAATCCTAAACAAGCAAAGCGTATTGGATCCATTCGGAGACTATTTATGTAAAGCATTTTTCATATTGTATTGTCTTTTTTATCAACTGTCAACTGGCAGGTACCAGGACTTCATAGCCGACCGAGAGATCGTCACTATAGAGTACAATTGTATACAACAACTGTCAACTGTCAACTGGCAGGTACCAGGACTTCATAGCCGACCGAGAGATCGTCACTATAGAGTACAATTGTATACAACAACTGTCAACTGTCAGGTACCAGGACTTCATAGACGACCGAGAGATCGTCACTATAGAGTATAATTGTATACAACAACTGTCAACTGTCAACTGGCAGGTACCAGGACTTCATAGCCGACCGAGAGATCGTCACTATAGAGTACAATTGTATACAACAACTGTCAACTGTCAACTGGCAGGTACCAGGACTTCATAGCCGACCGAGAGATCGTCACTATAGAGTACAATTGTATACAACAACTGACAACTGGCAGGTACCAGGACTTCATAGCCGACCGAGAGATCGTCACTATAGAGTACAATTGTATACAACAACTGTCAACTGTCAACTGGCAGGTACCAGGACTTCATAGCCGACCGAGAGATCGTCACTATAGAGTACAATTGTATACAACAACTGTCTACTGTCAACTGGCAGGTACCAGGACTTCATAGCCGACCGAGAGATCGTCACTATAGAGTACAATTGTATACAAAACTGTCAATTGTCAACTGGCAGGTACCAGGACTTCATAGCCGACCGAGAGATCGTCACTATAGAGTACAATTGTATACAACAACTGTCAACTGGCAGGTACCAGGACTTCATAGCCGACCGAGAGATCGTCACTATAGAGTACAATTGTATACAACAACTGTCAACTGTCAACTGGCAGGTACCAGGACTTCATAGCCGACCGAGAGATCGTCACTATAGAGTACAATTGTATACAACAACTGTCAACTGGCAGGTACCAGGACTTCATAGCCGACCGAGAGATCGTCACTATAGAGTACAATTGTATACAACAACTGTCAACTGGCAGGTACCAGGACTTCATAGCCGACCGAGAGATCGTCACTATAGAGTACAATTGTATACAACAACTGTCAACTGGCAGGTACCAGGACTTCATAGCCGACCGAGAGATCGTCACTATAGAGTACAATTGTATACAATCACCCCTAATGGGAATAGAAACCACGACAACAAACCGTCGTTACACGCAGACACACCCACTGCGCTACAATGGCTCTCAATGTTCTTTTTGCCGTGACATACCGTGATGCAATCGTACATATCGTAAACAGTACACACATATACACACACAGATAGAAGTAACGCTGTACGTGTTACGTGTTACGTGTTCCTACATACAAACGAGTATGTAGCCGGTTCATACGGAACTAGATCTACTCTTCTATAGTAATATTATAAAGCTGATGTGTTCGTCTGATTGGAAGCTCTAATCTTGGGAACTACGGGTCGAATTAATTGAAAGTTATTGTATAATAGCGCGTCTGCACTCACTCATTATGTTAGGTATATAAAATATAATAAAATAAAATTTCATACAAGTCTAGTCTGTCCGTAACAATTTTCTTAATAAAAGAGAATCGAAAAGGTTCACCTACTAATATATTATGCCAGTTGACACGTACTTTTCAAACACACGAGAAGACTATCTGTCTAGTACTAACACTATATATAGGCCAAGGTCTAAATCGATTCGCCCTAAAGCATTTAATCATTTACACCATAATACACTACCCCTTGCTCCAGCGGCAAAACAAAACGGCGTTGAGTTCCGCCACTCTACAGCTAATGTCCATAAATGAAAAATCACTTATATATAATATTTTAAAAAGATTCAAATTTTGAACCTACAAAGTAAGTATAATATTTGAACATACGAACGCTAAAGGAAGTTACCGATACATATTCAATCATTGCGACTTTGATTGGCCAACAATACGCGCAGCTAGGCGACTTTATAATTTATAAAAGAGCGCTTCAATATCAAAAACGAGTATAGCGTGAAGTATGCACGCTGTATCCCGCAATTTGTGGGGTTAGCAAAAGGAAAGTAGTGTTACAAGACTCAGTTTCTCGCTTTCCATTCTATTTCCAAAACATTGCCTATAGCGGAACTCATCGCTGGGTTCTTATTCTGTAAGAAGCGCGAGGATATAACAAAATTCTTATCCCCAAGTAAGAATCGAACCCATAACCACTATATATGTATATATATCTACGAAGCAGTGGCGTTGTATCCATATAATACGATTCCCATCGTAAATAAGTAGAAAAGGTAAATTATATATATAATTAAATAAACTTCGTAAATCAAGCTCAATTTTAATTAATCCCAATTGAAATATTATTTTTATATATTCATACGAAACTGGCCTACCTTTATAAAAATTACACTCAACGCCACTGCTACATACCTATAGATAGATAGATAGATCTTATAATTCTCGAATTATATGTTAGAGAATAGAAGTGATAGAGGAAGATATATATATATATATATATATATATATATATATATATATATATATATATATATATATATATATATATATATATATATAATATGTTATATGTCATATATCAAGAGAAATGCCTACATATGCAATCTAACAATATACGCGTTTTGTAACTAAGTAGGTCGTCATATAGAGCGCGACGTTAAACACCGTCACTTAACCATTTCTGACGGGAGAAAGAAATATCTAATCAAAAGCAAAATCAAAATATTCTTTATTCAAATAGGCTATTTATTACAAGCACTTTCGAATCGTCAATTAACACAAGTGTCAGTATTGTCAGTCCTACTAGAAGCTAGCACCAGCTCGGAGGGCAGTTCTGCTGAGAAGAGCTGGCGAGAAACTCAACAGTTGCTCTTTTTTAATATCTTAATACATTAATTTAAACCAAAGTTGAATGTCTTAACACTAGGTTCCCTCTGCCTATCCCGCTATATGCGAGATACGACGTGAAGATGGAAAATTAAAAAAAAAAACCAAATGTTTCACACAAAAACCTCCAGTAACTAAGTGAAAAAATCAATTTAATTAACCTAATACATATACGTGTGTAGTTAAAAGAAACGATTCAGCATACGGACTTTGTGCCCTGTAATAGAAGAAGTCAATAAAAAACACTAGTAAAATTTTAATCTTAATATAGCGCTATGGCAGTAACAGTTAATTTATTTTAAATAAATTTTATACTATATGATCAATTTTATTTTATATACGTAGACTATAAACCGTACAATTTCCGTTTCCGTTTTCTCAGCAATTGGGGAAATCCTGCCTTAGTCATCCCTTAAACTGACTAAGATGATGGAAATGATGAGGAGGCGGATGGCAAATTTCAGGTTCCAACTGAACGTGGTCAGTCAGCCACTTAGTAACGGAAGAGTTTTGTATATATAGATTAATTTTGAAGTCATGTGACATAGTGGGAAAGCGTCTGTCTGTATAGAGACTGAAATATTTTCATTCTCTGCGCTCTGGCAACAAGGCGATAGCGGGGCGTTGAGTTCGGCCACTCAGCACGCAATGCCTCAAAAAGCGGACAGCGTGGAACGGAGTGTCTTGACACTAGATTCCTTGAGTTTACCATTCCCTATCCCTGCACTGCTATGGGCGGGATAAAGCGAGTGGAGCATAAAAAAAAAACAACTGTGAACACATTTTCCCTGAGTTTCACACATTTTATATAAACTAGAGAAAGAAGAGAACCTAGTGCCTAAACATTCCATTTTCGCTGGCCTATACATGTTGCAATTGAAATCAACGCTGCACGATGTCTTCCTATTTAAAGTGAAGGTCTCCGAAGGTTGATCGTCGTATTAATACTAAACAATTTCACCGTTAAAGTATTTTAATAAACGATATAGAGTAAAGAAATCATATTTTTTTTTGCAAAATATAAGCACCGACCAGTAGTTCCAGAGATTAGCGCGTACAAACAGGATAACAAATTATTTAACATTATTCTATTAAAGAGAAATTTCGAGATATATATATATATATATATATATATATATATATATATATATATATATATATATATATATATATATATATATATATATATATATATATATATACACTATATATATAAAAATTTTCGCTACTGAATGACTGACTGACATACAACGCACAGCTGATACTACAACGTAAAACCCTGAAATTTGGCATGGCTTATAGGAGATGATCCTTGGGGAGTTTACGAAATTTCAACGGGAAACGGGAAGAGATCGGAACGGGAACCGGTATCTCAAGTTTTACAGTCCACACAAGTGATATTACGGTGTACAGCTAGCATATTTAATTCAATGTGATATATAGTATATATGTTTTAATACATATACATATTTTACAGGTCATTGAACTTAGGGGTGAATGAATGGTCGTTATCGAAATATATAATCAGTTAGTAACATCAGATTTCATACGTTTCATAGTTTTATAATGAATTGTGCTTTACGTTACATTATAAGAGCTATGGTTGCAGGTTCGAGTTATACGTAATAAATACAAACATACAATCAAACAGACAGACAGACAGACAAAAAATGTAAAAATATTATTTGGTGAAATGGGGGTGTAAATTTTATAAGGAATCTCCTCATTAATAGACTTAGAAGTATTAAAATAGGTATTAAAGTTTTAGATTACAATTAAAAATGATCTGTGTAACATTTGTATGGAAAGTTTCACATTTCTGGAACTAACAGTATAAAAATTGGTATACAGGGTCACGATTAGAGATAAAAATGACCCGTTTAGATGAAATGGATAAAGTTCTCCATTAAAGGGGTGTAATGGGGTGTAATTAAGTCGCGGGCAAAATCAACTACATAATAGTATAAAACGACAAAAAAAAACCACGTTTCTAATTAAATTAAACTAAAAAAATAAATAAAATATATAAATTTGATTTAACAATAGCGTATATAAGGAAAACAATGTATTTGATTGATGATAATCCTTCTATATATATGTATATATATATATATATATATATATATATATATATATATATATATATATATATATATATATATATATATATATATATATATATATATATATATATATATATATATTAATTAATTCAAATTATTATTTATTTCTTAGTTCTATTTAAACTATTATTTATTATTCACTTTATTCTACTTCAAGTCACATTTTCATTAATACTAAAGTCGGTCAAAGTCATGTTCAAACTTTAACGAATTGTCTTCCTTGAACAATGCAGACAAATTCGGTATATAAAACTAGTTACGATATAAAGCAATATATTGGCTGAAATTCCAAAGTTCATTCCGATCATACGTAAGATGGGTGTGCTAATGACCTTTACCGTTCGTTGAAGGTCACATCAAGGTGCTTGTACCCGTTGATTTACCTAAGAGTACAACTTGACGCCACGCTTTTATAAGTCAAAAAATTGCAAAAAATATATAATATGAAAATTCTATGTCCTCTTACGAAACATCGCTCTTGGCCACAAGTGAAGATGGGGAGATGGGGCCAGGTTGGAAAATAATTATTAAGAAATTATTTTACGTTGTATGATATTGTATTGGAGATCATTCGGTGACTACGTGAGGTCTGAGGCTTTATGTGCCCCAAATGGCATAATATAAACAAAACTATGTGTAACGGTTATAGGGTATCCCGCTCTATCTCGCATATAACAGGACAGGCAAGGAGAATTTACTGTTAAGTACGAAATTACGTTTCTCTCAAGCGTTGCTAATTTTTAACATTTACCTATAAATATACTTGAGATATCTTGTTTAATAGTTACAATACATTGCTACTGAACGGGAAACAGAGTGTCTAAACACCAAGTTTCTTCTGCCTATCCTGCTATATGCGGGATACGGCGTGAAGCAGTTGAATTGAATCACACTTGTCGCTCACATTGAGAAAGCATCAAAGCCTTAAACTGATTAAAAACTTGTATAAAAATTAAATTTAGTATCTCATATCTGCAGCTTCGCACCTGTGGATACATTCACCTTCTTACAGAGTCCAAGATAACACCCACCCCAAGTATAGCAGATAGAAGATTACAGCAGAACGATCATGATGTAATATAGCCTATAGCCTATAGCCTTCTCCAAAATAGAAGGGACTATTTAACACAAAATATTTATTTAAAATGAGGACCAACAGATCCTTGGACGAACGCATTTAACGAAAAAAGTTTTATAATACTTACATCAAAATTATTCCCTACAAATAATATCATCTAAAAACTCGAGCAAAACCGAGTAAATAAATTAGTTTTACTAGAAAAACCGTTATCGGTTAGCGCAAAGCTGTCGACAGGTTAAAATTGGGTCAACAACCGTTGATATGGCGTCGGGCGGCCTTCTGCGGCCGTGATCTTGATAGCCAAGTCGCATGAACATTGAACAGTAGGTACATCAGACCATACGCGTATAGATAGCGTATATAAAGTAGTGATTTTTGAGAAAATAACAATAATATTTTGTGAGGTTGAGGAGTTGAGGAGGAGGAGGGAAGAGGGTACTCTGTCCCTGAGAAGTAGCAAGCACTATCGCGTATGCTTGAGAGGAAACGTCGGCGGCCAGGGACGTCCCCTGCGGGACTCGAGCCTCAGCTTGCGGCCGACGAGCGGGCCGGGAAAAACTTGGTAATAATACTCTTTATTACACCCATAAAAGAAACAAATCTGGATCTGCCTGTAAACGCGACGGTTTGCGGGTTCGATTCCCATGAGGGGAGAATGAATGCCTCGAAAGGCGGAAAGTGGGGAACGGAGTGTCTTAACACTACACTCTTCTACAATTGGAGACTGATATGGTTGAGGCAAATTGCAATATAGCAGGCTTTCGCATATAGCATGGTAGGCAGAGAGATCGGACTGTTACGACTCTCCGTTCTCTGCTTAGTTACGTTTATAGACATTCTTCTCCGTGTTTTTAATATGTTATATTACAAATATATATATATATATATATATATATATATATATATATATATATATATATATATATATATATATATATATATATATATATATATATATATTATTTATTAAGTGCACGGTGGCGATATATATATATATATATATATATATATATATATATATATATATATATACATATATATATATATATATATATATATATATATATATATATATATATATATATATATATATATATATATATATATATATATATATTTATCGCCACCGTGCACTTCACGTGAACAAGTACACGTCTAAAGGTCACAAGAGTCAGTAGGAGTAGACGAATTCCTAAATTACTCAAAAATCGACAAGCCCGACTATGATTTACAAAGACGGGGTTCCGTAGGTGCCTTCATTAGTTTGAGAAATAATAAATGCCTGCCTATTTCTTTGTAAGCAGGGTGAAAAACAACACCGGCGGTAATTATTGAAAGGAAAATAATTTTAATATTTAAATTACACCAAGTGATGATCGAACCCACACCTCACCTCACGTCTTGGCACCACGACGTCTATCGCGCCATCAAAATATACTAGTGAGACACGCGGGCTTGCATTGATTTTCACTTGTTTTTAACACCGGCCAGTAACTTCTTGTCGCTCTTTAAAACGAGACCGAGAGAAAAAAAATCGTCTTAAGCTTTTATTATGTAAGAGTTATAAAAAAAAAAAAGATTCACACTGTATCCCGCGTATTATATTGTAGCAGGATAGGACTAAGTTATGAAAGCCTCGTATACTATCCGTTTTCCGCGTTCCAAATTCGAAACATTGAGTTGTGGAACTCAACGCCGCACTCACCCTCCTCTAGGAGGGAATATAAAATAATAAGTCCTCCGTGAGACCTCTTATCATTTATTGCGAAATTAATTAAAGATATTATTATATTATATTATATTACGTATACACTATATAATGTAGTGAAGGGTTATCTGACCGCGTGCAGAGTTCACGGTTTCAAATACCACTTGGGGGCATCACTTTGTTATTATTCAAAAAATATACCTACATATTATGCAAATTTTCCTCTGGTGTGATTAAAACCCGCGTAGGTTTTTTTTCAGTATTTTTTTAACGGAGAGTGTAGAGCGGTTCATATGATTTCTCTGTTTCTTATTAAAGTGAAGCATTTTGACTTTTGACAATATTATCTATACCATAATGAAACTTATAAAATTGTATATTTGTAGTCTGTCTATGTCTTCGGGTTTACCGGACGTATTTAAATGACTTTTTTCGTTGCATAGCTGTCAAGTCATGACACGATCTATGCTTTTAATAATTTTGAAAAGTAGCACACCTGATGTAGAACAAATAGTTCTCCTGGTAAACTTTTGGGGCATTTTCCATTGACTTCGACTTCCGAAGAGTCTGCAGCACTTGATAATACAATACTATAACTTATGTATATAACTTATGCATATATACATATATATATATATATATATATATATATATATATATATATATATATATATATATATATATATATATATATATATATATATATATAATTGTAATAGTGGTACGAGTATATACATTTTGATTATTTAAAGACCGAATTCTATTTGAATTCAAGACTATTTGAAAGACATTACTGTATTATTATGCAAATTATTAAAATAAAACAAAATACCTAATTTCCAAGGACAAATAAAAATACACTGGACATTGGAGTGGGAGAATGCACTATTTGCAGTTATTACTAAAACACGTTAACTAAAACAAAACACTACATTTTTAAATTTTCTGTCTGTCTGTCCGTCCGTTTGTTCCGGCTAATCTCTGGAACAGATGAACCGATTTTTATGAAACTTTCACTAGAACATAAGAGGCTGTATAGCAACTTCGGCTTTGGCAACTTTTTTATCCCGGAATTCCCGCGCGATCGAGATTAATGAGGAGAAAACGGTTTTTTATCGATATGGAAAACGCGCGCGTAAAATATTGCATATAAAACCTTTTATGGCCAAAGTGAATTGAAAGGAAAAAATATACAAGTACAATATATGCATATATTATATAAGAGTACCTCGATCAAGCGAGCTTAGCCGCGAACGGGTCGCTAGTGCCTAAATTTAAAAAAAAAACAAAGACCAAGCTATATTAATTTATAGTAATATGCCTTCCAAGAATCGAACCGTTCGGTTAAAATCTTCTTAGAAATTAAACGTTAGCTAAGAGATCGTCAATCAAAGTAATATTTTTTTTTTACTTATTCTATAGAAACCGTAGCCAGTGTCAGTATATACGCCAAGTAATTTCTTAAACACAAATCTATACATTATCTATGCTTGTCAACTCCGCAAAATATAGTACACGAAAGTCACCACAGTCAACAAATAAAGAAAAAATATTACAAAAAAAAAATTACAAATGTCAAAAAAAATAAAAAACATAAAAAAACAAATCCCAAAATGACATATGGTAATCCCAAATTCCGTCCAAGCGCTCTGACCACCGAGCCATGCGTTCTTCCTCACGCTGCGTCGAAATTCTTATATGCTTTTTACAAGTTATTAAAGTGTTATTATTCATAGTGTACGGAGTTGATATTGAATGTGAATTGTCACTAGGTCACTTGTACAGAGAAAGGACTGGAGGTCGACTGCTTCGACTTAACCGGAAATAAATATATATATATATATATATTCTACCGTCTATTCTCGTAGAAAGTATAAAATAACATGTAAATTATTTAACGTATTTAATAACATGTAAATTATAAAATAACATGTTAATTTTATCAACATTTCCATGCGTCCAGAAAAACTAAATTTTTAAAATCAATTTGAGCTGTACCTTTTCTTAAACAAGTAAAACTATATCTTCTTGTTCCCACTGGAAATTCGCGAAATCCTCTCTAAGTCATCCCCTACACGCCCCAAGGATCCACATGCCAAATTTCAGGCTCTCTGTCGCTCAGTAACTTCGGAATTGGAACCAGCAATCATCTGACCACACCACCACTAACCCACAAGTGCCCTACGTATATTTATTAGCACATTAAAAACACATAATGATTACAATTTGCAAATGGCCGTGGACTGTTACGTCAAAGGGGGCAATTACATACGATGTATACTTAGTTATTTTTGACGCGCTCAATGATGGGGGAAAAAATATTTAAAAAAAAAACTACTCGCATGCAACAATTGCGTTTTAATTACCTGTCAGAGAAAAAAAAAAAAAAAAACTAGCTTGACATATTTCGATTTTTAGTATCATTGTCATCTATGAAATTATAAATCTGTAAGTAAAAAATAGCTTCTCGCTATTTCACGCATAAAGCAGAGTAGGCAGAGGGTGTAACCTAGTGGTATGACACTCCGTTTCCCACTCTCCGCCCAATTACGAGACATTCCGCGTAAATCCTCCGTATCTCTCAAAGACCAAAGTTGGCTTAAAATTATGCTTATTTTTAAATTTACAAAATACAATACGAAAAGAAAATATTTTAAGTAATCGTAATATTATAAAAAAAGCATATTAAAAAAAATTTAAAAACATATTGTATTTTATTTACTCGATATTAAAAGAATAATACTACTTTTATTGTAATTAAAATATCGTTATAGGTAATTAGTTATTACCACAATTAAGCACAGTAGCATACAATTGTGAAAATTATCCAATATATATATATATATATATATATATATATATATATATATAATATATATATATATATATATATATATATATATATATATATATATATATATATATATATATATATATATATATATATATATATATATATATATATATATATATATATATATATATATATATATATATATTTGGTATATTATTTTCAAGGGTGTCGTAGCGCAGCGGCAAAGCGCCGTTCAATTGCGGGTTCAATTCCCACTCGGGGAGATTGAACAATTTAATTTCCCCGCTCTGGTAACAAAACTGCCACTCAACACGCAATGTCTCGAAACGCGGAAATTGGTGAACGTAGTGTCTTAACACTAGGCTCCCTCTGCCTACCCTGCTGTATGCGACATACAAGTATACAACAATACATTAACAATTATATCACAATAAAATGGAAATTGAAAAAATAATAATTAATATAATACAGGTTAAAAAATATGGAAAATAATTATAAAAATAGTCATTACACTATTATGTTTACTTTAAAAAAAAATAGCCTCCCGCTCATTTCCTTAAACAAATTGATGTTTGACGTGAGTACGGCAATCAGGAAACCGGTTACAAGTATACCCCGCAAATATGTCCGCTTACTTACATTATTAAGAACTAAAAATAGCTTAAATGTTAATAAAATATATGGAAATATATATATATATATATATATATATATATATATATATATATATATATATATATATATATATATATATATTAACTCTTCAGTCAGAGTGACAGACAGACAACGCACAGATGAAATTAACCAGTGCAGAAGCCTGAAAAATAACATGTAGAGTCTTTGGGAAGTATAGGGAAGCACTAAACGAGAACTTAACTTTTATACCACATACAGTCTCGAACACTTGCAAATATTAAAAAAAAATTGAAAAAAAAAAACTACGAAATATTGGACTGAAACCTAGAAAATTATTCAAAAACAAGTTAAGTCCAAGCCAAGCATTATTCAAATTTAGATTTACATTTGATGTATTAAACATGCCTATGTCATCGTCACTACACTTACGTAAAAGTGTAAAGGAATTGTATTTGTTGTATTAATTATATTAACAACGGTATACATACATAATTTAAAAATAGTAAATTCCAAATCATATATAAAATATGTTTAAAAAATATACATATATATATGTATTTAACATATTTTTCTTATTTGTAATATGTATCGGTGATAAGTTACATATATTGAATTCACTCACAGTGCCCACTTAAGGCTTTCAACTGGCTATCTATTGCAATCCGCACGTACAACACTAGCGGCAGCAGAATCAACGTACACCCTCCAAGGCAAACGGCAAACGACTGAATTGAATCGTCGAATAGCTAGTGTTGCCAGCTTCGCGCTGTGAATTGTGATACAATATAAAAAAATAATATTTATATGTAAAATTCGAATTTATTATTCATGTTGTAATATTATTATGAATAATACGTACAAGCTTAATTAGTCTATTATGTTTTTTTTTTAATAAAAAAGAAATACAATATTTAAATTACTATAATATCAATATCTTATAAAAATTAAAATAACAACGAAGGCTCCTTACGTAATCAATGACTTAATAAATGCTATTTAACCGACACACGATCCATCTATGTTATTATATTAAAAATTAAAACTTTTTATTTGTTTCAACGCGGTAATCTAAGAACTAATATTGAATGGTATGTACGTATGTATGTATGTACGTATGTGTGTATGCAGTTCATTTAAATTATATGATATTTATATTATATTCAATAAAAATTATGACCGATTTTTTATATTACGTCACATATATATGTTATGGCGACCAGGGCGTGCCAGTTGAAGACAAATCGAGATTTTTTTTTAACTTGGCATGTATATATATAAATAAAATTGAAGTGTTTATTTGTGATTTCAAAATAGAATTAAAGTGATTTATAAATATATATATATATATATATATATATATATATATATATATATATATATATATATATATATATATATATATATAATACTAAAAACAAACAAAAACGTTTTTTTGTCTTTACGTTTGTCCGGACTAATCTCCGGAACTATCGAGCCGATTTTAACGCACACCTTCACTGGCAAATTGTGGGGTTTAGGATCAGCATATGATCTAATTTTTTCCCGAAAAAACCGCGATTGCTGCGCGTGACTACCCAAATCAAATTGAAATATCATTTTTACAACTAGGATATTAAAAACAATTTTTAATCGTCAATTTACATTGGAATGTCAGTAGTGTCAGTCCTACAGGAAGCTACTACCGGCTTGGACGGAAGGCAGGTCGTGGTGCTCCATTGAAAAAATGATTTATCATAACAATAATAAGCCTTATGAAGCATCAACAGCATTTGACTCTATGCACAATATCATTATAATGTTTTTGAAAATTACTCACTTCCACTTGGCTGGTAGAGATTTCTTGTTTCTACAATAAGCCCACCATTGCCGACATAATTTTATTATATGTGCTTTCATTTAATTTTTTTCTGTGTGCAATAAAAAAAAAGCATATATACAATATTCTTGGATAGAATAAAAAACTTTAATTTTAAATTGCTCCTGTTGTATCCTGGAAGATCTGATATCGCATGTGGAATTTTGCTATACATACGTATACCTTGTGCCATATATGATTTATCAACCTTTTTGAGGCGAAGTCTAGGTGTTACATAACAGTTAAACAATATATAACAACTATTGTCAATGGTTTTAATTTTGTGTTTTTTTTTTTTAATTCTGATTTTTGTGAGGTTCATTTAAATATTGTAAGGTCAAGTTCAACAATAGCTGTAAGAAGTTTTGTGTGAATCTTATGTATGGGAAGGCTTTACGTAACGTAACTAATGCTACAATTTAGCACGCGATATTTAATTTAAAAAAAAGAAAAAATCATATCTCCATATCTATACAATGTTAATTAATAATATTAATTTAAAATAATTTTCTCCCACGATTTAAATACAATACATGAAAAATCAAAATACATTTTATGCACGTAATAGTAATTGAATTTTTACACTATTAATAACCAAAAAGAATTAATAAATATATAATAATAAAATGGTATAAAAGTATGTATATTATATATATATATATATATATAATATATATATATATATATATATATATATATATATATATAAATTAAAAAATCAGATAAATATGGCATATAATACTTAGGTACTTTAAACACAATAAGATCAATATCAATGTCCCAGATAAAACAATATTAAACATCTATAGATAAAGTGAAATATGTGTTGAAGCATGAATCACGCAAGTAACGTATAGATAGACCCAGGTGTTGCGTTTATCTACAAATGGTATTATATTTTATTTATAATCACGCTGTATCCCTCACGTAGCAGGATAGGCGGAGGGAGGCGGAGGGCTTACAGTCAGGTGCTGGCCACTGTACCACAACGGCCTCAGAACAACATTCTTCAAGAATAAGTAGTATACCACCCATATCCAAAGTATATATATATATATATATATATATATATATATATATATAATATATATATATATATATATATATATATATATATATATATATATATATATATATATATATATATATATATATATATATATATATATATATATATATATATATATATATATATATATATATATATATATGTATATATATATATTTAGATAATTTTGGAATCGGTTACATTTTTTATCTCTTTTATTAAATACATTTAAATAAAACCTCTTCCTTTTTATTTTGTTTAATACAAACTTTATAGGTACAGACTACAGACACAAAATGATAAAGGCACTACATGACCAAAGATTATCTAGATAAATATAAGATAACATCCACTATGAAATGATACACAGAATGGCAGGCACAAGCGAGGACAAGAACGTGTCCCCGATAGCAGTAGGACGAGGCCTCGGTAAACCATCGGAGAACAGTGTCGATGACATGGTGGATAGGTCGCGCAAGAGGCGTGAGGATTCCCCAGGAGCATGTACGAAGAGGTACGACAGGGGCATATACAGACTAATAAAAAAATTAGCCTCAGCGTTAGGACAAGATCTGACGGTTGGGGGTTCGAAGCTGCAGCTTCTTAAGCATTGCTAGCTTCTAATAGGACTGACAATACTGACACTTATGTTAATTGACAATTTGAAAGTGCTTGCAATAGCCTATTTGAATAAAGACTAATAGAGAAATTGATTGATTTTGATTTTTAAATTCGTACACAACCGTCGCGGTTTCAAAGCAAACGTGACAAAATGGCATACTACCTTGCCTTGTTTCTTACAGTGATATCGGAATATCTTGAATATCAGCTATAATTTATAGCCCACTCAGGTTTATATACAATAAAAAAACACCGACTTCAAAATAAGCTAATTCAAAACAAATGAATATACACTAGTAGTAAGAATATATATTGTCAACCATCTAGTTGTTCCAAAGAGAAAATGTTTTAAAAATTATAGTTTATTATATTATAAAAAAATACTATGTACAAACATACATTTTTTACTGTTTTATTATAGTATAATGAGGTTACATATCGGATCATTCATAATCTAGGATTTATTCGTTGAAAACATGGTCAATATAAAACTGATTGATTGATAAAAAAAGCAACCAAGTGTGAGTCGGATTCACGTACGAGAGTTCCGTAGCTACATATTCATCATTTTCCGATTTTTTTTCTGGACGTGAAATGAAAGTGTCTTTTAGGTGTTGATTCGATGTTTGAAATAATTTAAAAAAAAACCAAAAAAATTAAAAAGCATAAAAACTTTAAAAACAAAATTTAGTTCCCGACTAAAGGGGCATTGATAGACAAACGAATACACATACAATGTCTTACTAAAAAATACAATAATTGAAAATTTTCCAAAAATTCAGCTTATTTTTCCAATTGAGACATGAGATTGTTAACTTGAGATAAATGTCCAGATAACATTTATTCATATAAAATAATATGTAGGTAGTATATGTAATAGTTGCATATGATATTTAGGGTTGTTTCAGATTCTTTAGTTTTCTTCAAATCTGTACTTGAAGCTGTAAAATTAAAATGCTTACTTGTTTTCGATATGTATGTCGGTTCATATGACATATCTATCAAACAGAACTCTTACTGATTTCCATATCCGAAGCCATAGGTATAAACTAGTGTATATCCAAAATAAGTAAGCATTTTTATTCTTCTAATAGGACTGACAATACTGACACTTATGTTAATTGACAATTTGAAAGTGCTTGCAATAGCCTATTTGAATAAAGACTAATAGAGAAATTGATTGATTTTGATTTTTAAATTCGTACACAACCGTCGCGGTTTCAAAGCAAACGTGACAAATGGCATACTACCTTGCCTTGTTTCTTACAGTGATATCGGAATATCTTGAATATCAGCTATAATTATAGCCCACTCAGGTTTATATACAATAAAAAAACACCGACTTCAAAATAAGCTAATTCAAAACAAATGAATATACACTAGTAGTAAAAAGATATATTGTCGTCCATCTAGTTGTTCCAAAGAGAAAATGTTTTAAAAATTATAGATTATTATATTATAAAATAATACTATGTACAAACATACATTTTTTACTGTTATATTATAGTATAATGAGGTTACATATCGGATCATTCATAATCTAGGATTTATTCGTTGAAAACATGGTCAATATAAAACTGATTGATTGATAAAAAAAGCGACCAAGTGTGAGTCGGATTCACGTACGAGAGTTCCGTAGCTACATATTCATCATTTTCCGATTTTTTTTCTGGACGTCAAATGAAAGTGTCTTTCAGGTGTTGATTCGATGTTTGAAATAATTAAAAAAAAAAACCAAAAAAATTAAAAAGCATAAAAACTTTAAAAACAAAATTTAGTTCCCGACTAAAGGGGCATTGATAGACAAACGAATACACATACAATGTCTTACTAAAAAATACAATAATTGAAAATTTTCCAAAAATTCAGCTTATTTTTCCAATTGAGACATGAGATTGTTAACTTGAGATAAATGTCCAGATAACATTTATTCATATAAAATAATATGTAGGTAGTATATGTAATAGTTGCATATGATATTTAGGGTTGTACCAGATTCATTAGTTTTCTTAAAATCTGTACTTGAAGCTGTAAAATTAAAATGCTTACTTGTTTTCGATATGTATGTCGGTTCATATGACATATCTATCAAACAGAACTCTTACTGATTTCCATATCCGAAGCCATAGGTATAAACTAGTGTATATCCAAAATAAGTAAGCATTTTTATTTTACAGCTTCACGCTGTATCCTGCACATAGCAGGGTAGGCAGAGGGTGCCGTAGGCTGAAGAACCTAGTGTTAAGACACTCTGTTCCCCACCTTTCGAGGCCCCACGCCTCCGAGGCATTGCGTGTTGAGTGGCGGAACTCAACACCGCGCTTTTTTTGCCCTGTTACCAGAGCGAAGAATGTGAAAATAGCTCATTCTCCCCTCATGGGTATCGAACCCACAAACAAACAAACGCGAAATTACGATATATTCACTTTAAAAAGTGAAATAAATAACTGCTCTTGCTCATCAATTTTTCAATATTACATCAGATTTAGATGACGAAATAGTAAATAGATTAGGGCTCGAGTGTTTTACCCCATACTATCAGTTTATCTATGTTAACAACATTTTCGTAGAGTATCCATTCATTATATATAGAATTATTCTCATTTCTCTCACTCTGTTAAGAAGACAAGGTTCCAAGACAAGGCTTGGATTTTTTTTTAAATCATCATCGATCGGATCGAAGTGTTGGCCTTGGTCATATTTTTACAAAGTTAAAAAATACAATAAACTGCTTGTTCATTCTTATACATGCGTAGCGTATTTTCTTTTCTATACTATTTTATTAGCTACAGATAAATAATGATATTTTTATGTTCCAAGTATCGTGTTCAAGCGCGGCGTTGATTTCCGCCGGGATGTCGATTGGAGACTTGATTGTTTCATCAACCCTGAAAAATAATTCGAACCCCCAACCGTCAGATCTTGTCCTAACGCTGAGGCTAATTTTTTTATTAGTCTGTATATGCCCCTGTCGTACCTCTTCGTACATGCTCCTGGGGAATCCTCACGCCTCTTGCGCGACCTATCCACCATGTCATCGACACTGTTCTCCGATGGTTTACCGAGGCCTCGTCCTACTGCTATCGGGGACACGTTCTTGTCCTCGCTTGTGCCTGCCATTCTGTGTATCATTTCATAGTGGATGTTATCTTATATTTATCTAGATAATCTTTGGTCATGTAGTGCCTTTATCATTTTGTGTCTGTAGTCTGTACCTATAAAGTTTGTATGAAACAAAATAAAAAAGAAGAGGTTTTATTTAAATGTATTTAATAAAATACATAAAAAATGTAACCGATTCCAAAACGATCTAAATATATATATATATATATATATATATATATATATATATATATATATATATATATATATATATATATATATATATATATATATATATATATATATATATATATATATATATATATATATAATATATATATATATATATATATATATATTATATATATATATATATATATATATATATATATATATATATATATATATATATATATATATATATATATATATTTAGATCGTTTTGGAATCGGTTACATTTTTTATGTATTTTATTAAATACATTTAAATAAAACCTCTTCTTTTTTATTTTGTTTCATACAAAACTTATAGGTACAGACTACAGACACAAAATGATAAAGGCACTACATGACCAAAGATTATCTAGATAAATATAAGATAACATCCACTATGAAATGATACACAGAATGGCAGGCACAAGCGAGGACAAGAACGTGTCCCCGATAGCAGTAGGACGAGGCCTCGGTAAACCATCGGAGAACAGTGTCGATGACATGGTGGATAGGTCGCGTAAGAGACGTGAGGATTCCCCAGGAGCATGTACGAAGAGGTACGACAGGGGCATATACAGACTAATAAAAAAATGAGCCTCAGCGTTAGGACAAGATCTGACGGTTGGGGGTTCGAATTATTTTTCAGGGTTGATGAAACAATCAAGTCTCCAATCGACATCCCGGCGGAACTCAACGCCGCGCTTGAACACGATACTTGGAACATAAAAATATCATTATTTATCTGTAGCTAATAAAATAGTATAGAAAAGAAAATACGCTACGCTAATAAGAATTAACAAGCAGTTTATTGTATTTTTTAATTTTGTAAAAATAAGACCAAGGCCAACACTTCGATCCGATCGATGATGATTTAAAAAAAATCCAAGCCTTGTCTTGGAACCTTGTCTTCTTAACAGAGTGAGAGAAATGAGAATAATTCTATATATAATGAATGGATATTCTACGAAAATGTTGTTATCATAGATAAACTGATAGTGTGGGGTAAAACACTCGAGCCCTAATCTATTTACTATTTCGTCATCTAAATCTGATGTAATATTGAAAAATGGGTGAGCAAGAGCAGTTATTTATTTTACTTTTTAAAGTGAATATATCGTAATTTCGCGTTTGTTTGTTTGAGGGTTCGATACCCATGAGGGGAGAATGAGCTATTTTCACATTCTTCGCTCTGGTAACCAGGCAAAAAAAGCGCGGTGTTGAGTTCCGCCACCCAACACGCAATGTCTCGGAGGCGTGGGGCCTCGAAAGGTGGGGAACGGAGGGTGTCTTAACACTAGGTTCTTCAGCCTACGGTTCCCTCTGTCTACCCTGCTATGTGCGGGATACAGCGTGAAGCTGTAAAATAGAAATGCTTACTTATATTTATATGAATAAATGTTATCTGGACATTTATCTCAAGTTAACAATCTCATGTCTCAATTGGAAAAATAAGCTGAATTTTTGGAAAATTTTCAATTATTGTATTTTTTAGTAAGACATTGTATGTGTATTCGTTTGTCTATCAATGCCCCTTTAGTCGGGAACTAAATTTTGTTTTTAAAGTTTTTATGCTTTTTAATTTTTTTGGTTTTTTTTTTTAATTATTTCAAACATCGAATCAACACCTGAAAGACACTTTCATTTGACGTCCAGAAAAAAAATCGGAAAATGATGAATATGTAGCTACGGAACTCTCGTACGTGAATCCGACTCACACTTGGTCGCTTTTTTTATCAATCAATCAGTTTTATATTGACCATGTTTTCAACGAATAAATCCTAGATTATGAATGATCCGATATGTAACCTCATTATACTATAATAAAAGATTAAAAAATGTATGTTTGTACATAGTATTTGTTTATTTTTAAATGTATATACGTATTTTTTTATAATATAATAATCTATAATTTTTAAAACATCTTTGGAACAACTAGATGGACGACAATATATCTTTTTACTACTAGTGTATATTCATTTGTTTTGAATTAGCTTATTTTGAAGTCGGTGTTTTTTTATTGTATATAAACCTGAGTGGGCTATAAATTATAGTTGATATTCAAGATATTCCGATATCACTGTAAGAAACAAGGCAAGGTAGTATGCCATTTTGTCACGTTTGCTTTGAAACCGCGACGGTTGTGTACGAATTTAAAAATCAAAATCAATCAATTTCTCTATTAGTCTTTATTCAAATAGGCTATTGCAAGCACTTTCGTATCGTCAATTAACATAAGTGTCAGTATTGTCAGTCCTACTAGAAGCTACCACCAGCTCGGAGGGCAGTTCTGCTGAGAGGAGCTGGCGAGAAACTCAACAGTTGCTCTTTTTGTAATGTAAACTTACAATATATTTACAACTGTGGTTAGCCTCCCAATGAGCATCCACAGTACTTAACTCCACACACTAACATCCGTATAGTATTGTTTATAATATTCTAAACTTCGTGAAAACACATGGAACTGAACTGAAGTTTGGAAAACATATGGAAAGTGTTGAAAAGAGTGGCTTGGTGATTTAGGAACGTACGTTCCTCAGGAACGGCATGGCAAGCAACTTAATTATAACATATCTATATGATTTAATATAGTAAGGGGCCGTTCAAATATTACGTAAGCAGATTTATTACAACTATTTACCCCCTCATCCCCCTTGTCAGCAAGATTAAGCAAAGCTTTTACCCCCTCCCCCCATGCTTACTTAAACATTTTTCAATTAAAAATGTATTTTTTTACATTATAATTATAATTTTTAAAATATGAAAATAGATTTAGATTTTACTGATGCAGTATTCAATGTAGAGTAAGGGACGAAAATATTATAATCTTACGAACATAAGAAACTTATTTTAAATTTTTGGTACACATATTAAATTCAATTTAACAGTCTTCAGTCCATGACACCCGAATCCATGATTCTGGTGAAGTTTTCGATGACATTGGATTGCTGCCCAGTGTTGTGAGTCTGCTCACTTACATCCGATTTTGGAATGTCTACGTCGTTGTCATCGAGCCATTCAACATCATGGTGCTCTAAATTTTGAATAATGCACATCAGTTCATTAGCACGACGAGCAGGCGACTCTTACAGGTCTAACTTTCCTATCAGTGTGCGTGTTTACTTTTTTATGGATCTTCTCGATGTGACGATTTAGTGACTTGATGGAAGCATGATAAAGACCACGTTTTGCATGTTCGACTTGATAGCCTTAATTTTACTGTCGGACAAAAATAATCGTAGGGCATTTGCAGGAAATTAGAGTGAAGCACTTAAGCGTAGAGCTAAATTGACTGGAAGATCAAGAAATTGCCCTCCTTCATCCAAAACCAAGTCGTCAACTGTTTGTTTTACTATTACAGGTGGTGGAAGAAACCTGTTATCTAGTAATCTGAATAGGCCACTTCTTGGACGACAGCATTCTGTATTTCTACATTTTGCAATTTGAAGCAAGTATTGGCTTTCACGCACATGTTCTAAATACCATTAATGTCTGAAAAATCGGGAACATCTTGTTGACCTGCCCCAACAGATTTTGCAGTTACATTATAGCCATCAATTTCCATTGAACTCCATACTACAGCTAATACATTTCCTGCAAATTCGAAATTAAATATTTCTAAATGTTCATCAATTGTAACGCCACGTTCATCCAAATGAGACCCAAAATGGTCATGAGGCAATATTAAGCCAGCCAGTTCCTGACTAAGAGGAGCCATTCTGCGCTCTACTCCATTGTACGCACTTTTTCCAGGAGCATTGGTAGATAAAAACAATGCATCAAGATCATGTCGCTTAAAGTGTTGTATAGCAAACCGTATGACTTTTTCATAACGCGGATTTTCATCTGGCCCTCCATCAACCGTCATGATTACCTTTATTAATTGATTATTATTTACTAGTCCATGGTCAGTTTTAGCTAATGGCCGAAACTCTTCAAGTTCAAGAAGCGTTTCGAAATCCTGAGCATGCTAATACAGCAGTAGATGAACTATGCTTTCCACTTCGAATTGCAATGTATGTTGTCCTACCATATTGGAAGTGATTTTGATACCAGCATAAACAGATGGTATTAATTTATGACGCCCAGCGATTACCCAATTGTGGTCAGGTAATTTGATTCTATATTCCATGTGCATTAGAAGAGGTGCTTGCTTATTTGCCGCAGTTACGCCAATAGGGACTCGGGCTTTATCATCTTGAGATATGAAAAATACCTGATCTGGTCCAAGTATGGATGCTATGTTCTCTAAATAATGGATTGATGTTTCAGCGAACTTGCTATCTAAGTAGCTCTTGTGGTGATCAGTTTGAGCACGAATGAGCTTAACAGGGACTGTCGATACATGTCTTCGTCCCTCTGCAGAATTAGATTTTCTAGGAATCAAACGAAGATATGTCCCACTGTGACTAATGTCAAATCCTATTTTACGTAATTCTTGTGTGAGTTCGTCAAGAGTTTTTACGCTACGAATAGATTCCGTTCGTCTTCAATCATTTGCTGCATTCCCAAATAAGTCTATATCCGCAATTATTTCCAATAGTGATAGTTGATTGCTTTCAAGATTAGGATGTCCCACTGAATCCCTCAGAGATAGTTTTTTTTATTTCTGGATTTTCATGACAAATATCTTTTAACATTATTTTCATACCATCCCTGTGTTTCTTCTGGGCAACTGCATCCTGTTTAAATACTGTTTTGCTGTTTTAATTTCCTCACGCAATTTAATAATCTGTTTATCAACTTCAGCACGGCTTGGCATAGTATCTCTGGCAGAATACAAAGTTAAATTGAAAAAAAACCCATAAATTCCTAATATTTATAGTACTTATAGGTACCTAAAAAGATTTCGTCACTCACCTTGTAAAAAAAATGTAGTAGATTGGATTTATTCTCAGTCTCCGCTTGCAATTCTTCTTCAATTCTCTTAGATACAATGATATCTAGTTCTTTGACAGACTTTGCTTGTAATTTATAATTTCGCCACACTTCGCTAACTAACTTTTTTAAATTTGATACTTTCGTACTTGTATGAGATTTTTAAAACTTTCAAACAATTTTTGGTATAACTTTGATTTGTCTATTTGAAACGACATCTTATTTAAACGTTAAACTTTTATATATATATATATATATATATATATATATATATATATATATATATATATATATATATACCGTTCCGTTCTACGCTATTATATATTTTTAGTGAGATGTAAGTCAAAAATGAGAGTGAAGTTACATGCATATTATGACTTTTAATACTTTTATAACTTTTTGAATCGTTATATCTCAGAAATCGCGAAATACTCATTTTTTTTACGTTTGACCTTGAATTAAATTTTTTCCTTACAGGGGAATGTTGGGGAACTTCTAGAATTGATTATATATATATACCCTTTATAAGGTCCTTAACTATGGGACTCCTTACGGGGGTTCCGGGGGACCCTCGAAAAGGTGCACGGGGCCCCGAAATAAGGGAAAGTGAACCACCTAAGAGCCGCCTCGTTGCACCAATGGTTGCAACTGAAAAATTGTTTTCGTTGTATAGTCCATTTTATAGAGGAATATAGGCTATAGGCTATATCACATCACGTTCACCCTTTCAATAATAACCAGCGGGCCGAGCTACCTCGGGGACTTAGAATGTACGCCTGTGTCACATACAACTTAATTTCCAAATAACAATGCAAGCGAGGCCGCAGGTAGCAGCTAGTTAAATAACATACAATATGTACAGCGGAATTTGAACCCACGCTTGTCACGTTCAGCCAGCGTCTGTCCCACGATACTGTCACGGTGTCAACATCACCCCAACAAGATAACCTTGCCTCTTCATCATTGGGAATATAAACAAAAAAAATACCGACTTCAAAATAAGCTAATTCAAAACAAATTGATATGCACTAAGAGGTAAAAAAAAATATTGCATATTCTTCTACAACTGAATGAACTTGGGAACTGAACTCCCATAAAAATGGGACTCCCAATTCCATTCCCATTTTGGGAGTTCTTGTCAGACGAGGTAGTTTTGTAACTAAATATATAAATACATACAAATACATACAGCAAGCAGCAGCAGTAGCGGCGTTGAGACCCGCCACTCAACATGCAATGCCTCGAATGGCGGAAAGAGGGGAACGGGGGCAGAAGGAACCTAATGTTAAGACATAACATTAGGTTTCCTCTGCCTACCCTGCTATGTGCAGGATACAGCGTGAAAAAATCACGTAAAAAATAAGCATAATTTTCCTTTAGTAGCTCTGGTAATTTAACAAAGCGGATATATATATATATATATATATATATATATATATATATATATATATATATATATATATATATATATATATATATATATATATATATATATATATATATATATATATATTATCGTAAAATAATACACAGCATATGTATACTACACGGAGAGATTTATCTCTCTATCTCTCTTTCTCTCTCTTAACGAAAGATGCTTAAAAATAAGTAATCATTACCAGTAATTTCGCTAAGTAAATTTAGATTATTATGCTTAAGCTTCGCGCTTTAGCTTGCAAAATTGTATAAGCTCTAGATCAACTTGTATAAGCTTAAAGAGGTCAACCGGTAGAACTAAAATATCTATCAAGGTTTTCTTTACATAACACCGTCGGGGCTAAGGATCGATAAGAGCATATTAATGGCGCAGTGGAACAGTGTCTGTCTGTCAATAGTTTTGGGGTTTGATTCCCACTTATGGAATTAAATTATTTTTGTTTATCTATTTGTTTAGTTAGCTATTTTAAGCTTCACGCTTCATCACGTGGAAACTTAATTGGTATTTGTACTATTTTCTATGTTTGTTACACTTAAAAAAAATGAAGAGAGAAGCAAGACACTATATTTCAGTTTGCAGCCAGCATTCCACAATTTTTATGTCAAGTGGCAGAACTAGCCTCCGCGCAACGTGTTATTTAAAAACAACTTGAATATACATGAGAGGTCACTCCAATTCAACTTATAATATATATATATATATATATATATATATATATATATATGTATATATATATATATATATATATATATATATATATATATATATATATATATATATATATATATATATATATATATATATATATATATATATGTATATATATATATATATATATATATATATATATATATATATATATATATATATATATTTATATATATATATATATATATATATATATATATATATATATATATATATATATATATATATATATATATATATGTATATATATATATATGTATATATATATATATCACAAGGTTTCGCTTACATACACCAGTCGGGGTTGAGAGGGTCGAATATAAGATACAAGCTTTTGCGAGGAGGTGGAGGTCACCCACTTGACCTTATGTCAGTTTTATACAATTAAAAAACAAAAGAGAATGTTCTACCGGCCCTAGATATCTTGTCGATCAATACATTTGTTTATCGTTTGACGCTTTTTGTATAGTGTAGCGAAAATAAAACACATTCATGTTAAAATTGTCTTTTTTTTAGATATGTTCCGACTATGACTTCGGCCGACTAGTCTAGACTAGACCGACTAGACTAGTCTAGACTAAGCCGATCATTTGTAAAACTCTGAAACATGACGGGTGCGATAGAAACTAAATGGTCTCAGACTCCTTCCATCAAAAAATAAATTATATTGGAAATTTTTGCCAATGCTACCAAGAATATGCATGATGTCAAGTGTGTGTGTGAGTACTGTCAGGCTAGCTCTGCTTATATAAGAAAATATCGATTGGTGACGTCATCGATATCTTTTCTTTTTAAATAATTTTAGAAATTGATTGTTAAAACTTATTACTATTAACGTTTATAATCTATTTTTTAATATTTGATATAACTATTATCATATAATAATCGATGTATAATACATCATATAATAATATTGTGTAATATAACAAAGTAGAATTGGTTTGGTCGGAATCACTAATCTCAAGATCTAATAATTTGTATTGAATAATTATTTATCTGTTAGATAGTCCATTTGTAGCCATTCGCCAATTTCTTTCACAGCTATTTCTCGAAGAAGGCTATAGACTATAGATTATATTACACCATCTAAATAATTTTAATGTTACGAAGGATGTTAGGACTTTGGGCGTGTCACGTGGCAGGGGCGAAGTCGCAGGTAAAGGCTCGTATAGAATAAAAAGAGAAAGAAGCTTTCTAATCTAATACAATATATGGAAGTTAAAGTCACCGTTGAGTTCCGCCACTCAACAGGCAATGTCAAGGCGGAAAGCGGAGAACGGAGTAAGTTGACACTATAGGTCGTCTTTGCTTACCCTGTATTTTAGAGTTCCGTACCTAAACGGTAAAAACGGGACCCTATTACTAAGCCTCCGCTGTCTGTCAGTCTCCAGGCTGCTATCTAATCTTATAAACTATGATAGCAGCCGATGCCGCCATAACAACAAATACTAAAAATAAAAAAAAATATACATATATATATATATATATATATATATATATATATATATATATATATATATATATATATATATATATATATTTCGTCAGCGGAATACCTACAATCATGAAAGAAGTACGGAACCCTCTGTGTGTCTCTACATAAGTACTACTCGCACTTGACCGATATTTCACTTATAATTTTTTTAACCTATTGTATTCTTTATGTAGAGTTTTATATTAACTTCATTTCACTATTATTCATTTAAAAAACATTCATTTTTTTTTATTTGCATTTATCCAGACAAAGGGAGGCCTAAAATAAATCTTTTACCCTAACTGGATTTGAAGCTACAACCATCATGTTCACTCCTTTATTTTTATTATATTTTAAAATGTTAGTCCACTCTTAAAGAAAATACCTTTTAGAAAAACATAATTGCTTTTTTTATTCTGCATAATTTTTCATAAGAATATCGTCTTGTCATACATACATACATACATACACACACGTAGATACAATATATGTATATCTCTTATTAATGAAAAAAAAAAACCTATCTCCCTAATACTTGTATCTTATCTGTCATATTAAAGATGTTATTTAATAGCTTCAATTAATGCTTTTAATCGCATAAGTAAATCGTTATTATACACCAAAGTAAATAAATGACTAACAACTTACTTAACGTAGAGATAGAGATTGGAGTTTGGAGAGAATGCACAGAGAAGAAGAAGAGGAACAAGTGAGTGGATAATAATACAGAGAATATAGTCGTCGTGGCGCAAAGGCACAGCGTTTGCCTGTAAACGCGACGGTTTGTTGGGAAAGGAAAAAATCCATTCCCCCCGAGTGAGTATCGAACCCCCACAACCGCGTTCATATTGACACACACACACACACTATGACACATATATATATATATATATATATATATATATATATATATATATATATATATATATATATATATATATATATATATAATATATATATATATATATAGTATATATATATTATATATATATATATATAATATATATATATATATATATATATATATTCTGTGTGTGTGTTAAGTGTTTTTCTACGCCTCTCGCAACACCTCGTCACGCATTTTACTACCACTTAAACTCAGCCTCTTGGTAACACTACAGTACAAGAGGCTCAGTTTCCAATCCCAATACGTACAAAATAGTCCATGTTTCTCAAATAGCGCCTTCTATATACAGAAAGACTTGCTTAAGAGAAACTTAAATACATATGCGCGTAAATTTGTTTTCTTGCAACTTTCCGACCTGAGATAGGCGCGACCTTTCCAATGTCGCTCCAATGACACCCCGTCCTCTGATATCGCGGAAGAGACGCGAACCCGCGACCTTCGGCATAGATATCTATGCACATTACAACATAGTAGCGGCAGCCGTCATGGTGCAGTGTGACAGTGTTTTGCTGTGAGTAACGTTTACGGCAAGGTTTCAGGTTCGATTACCTGTCATGGAATTGATAATAATATTGTAAGTAGGGGGTATCACATATGTGTTAATCGAGGCAGTTGCTTTTATCTGAGGACGATATAATATTTCGTTATTGAATGACTGACAGACAACTTACAAGCACGGAGACCTTGGGGAGTGTAGAGAGCAGAGAGAGAGGAGAGATCGAAACACCAAAGGTAACGAGAATATAACTTTAGGAAGAGAGGATATGTATAAAAGTAGCTTTATTTTATATATCAGCATACTTAGTTTCAATATCTATACTAATAGATAAATAAAATTGTCTGTCTGTTTGTTTGTTCCGGCTAATCTATGAAACGGCTGGACCAATTTTGACGGGATTTTCACTGGCACGTACCTGATGTAATATTTTTCAAATAAAAATATACGCGGTTCGCTATTAGGTAATATAAAATACATTTTGATTGAAAAATATTACTACAAGTAATAATACTGAGTGTACACAAGTGCGAGCGAATCCGTAGCACAAAAGCTAACTCAGCTTAACTAACGTTACGGGTGAAAGTTAAGTACGGCACTTTCGCTGTTTACATTTACATATTAACTTAATTAGTCGCAGTCCAATTACCAATAATGTCAAGAAGTGTAATGAAAATAAAAAGGAAAATATACAATAGAATTTCGTTTCAGATATTTAGGTAGAGCTTCATAGCCCAATTTGGGTTTGCTAACTTAATCTTGGACTAGGTAATCTAGACCCTTGTTCTAGATTAGGTAAACTAGATCATATAATTAATTAAAGAAATGGTAGTCGAGATATCGCTCTATAGATACAAAGAATTTTGTAAACTGCCTTTGCTCGAAATTGCATATACCTAATGTAAACTGTTTCAGTTATTGTAAATGCTCGTAATCTTATTATTGAATGAGATTACGAGTATTTACACTAACTGAAACAGTTACATTAGGTCTATGCAATTTCGAGCAAAGGCAGTTTACAAAAATTCTTTGTATCTATAGAGCGATATCTCGACTAACCATTTCTTTTTATTAATTTATATGATCTATCATTATATGATGATAAATGTCAAATATACATTGGTATATTTGACATTTATCATCATATAATGAAATAATGTATTGTTTGTAATTCGAAATTACCAATAAACATGATTATGATTTAGATCTTAATCTTAGGATTTTCACTGGCACGTACCTGATGTAATATTTTTCAAATAAAATATAGCGGTTCGCTATTAGGAATATAAAATACATTTTGATTGAATTAATCTTAGGCTAGGTAAACTAGGACTTTGTCAGAGTCTAGGTAAACTAGAACTTTGTCTAGGCTAGGTAACTAGAACTTTGTCTAGACTAGGTAAACTAGAACTTCGTCTTAGATTAGGTAAACTAGAACTTTGTCTTAGACTAGGTAAACTAGAACTTCGTCTTAGATGAGGTAAACTATAACTTCGTTTTAGATGAGGTAAACTAGAAGTTCGTCTTAGATTAGGTAAACTAGAACTTCGTTTTAGATGAGGTAAACTAGAACTTTGTCTTAGACAAGGTAAACTAGAACTTCGTCTTAGATTAGGTAAACTAGAACTTCGTCTTAGATAAGGTAAACTAGAACTTCGTCTTAGATAAGGTAAATTCTAGAACTTCGGAGAATAGGTAACTAGAAAGTAACTAGAACTTCGTCTTAGACTAGGTAAACTAGAACTTCGTCTTAGACTAGGTAAACTAGAACTTCGTCTTAGTCTAGGTACACTACAACTTCGTCTTAGACTAGAGTAAATTAGGACTTAGTCAACAGACTATGTGCTAGACTTTCGTCTTATATTAGCTAATCTAGAACTTAGTCTTTGATCAGGTACAAGAAGATCTCGACTAGTTAACATTTCACTTAAAAGATGATATAATTGTTAAATGATAAGATTTTAATAGATAATTGTGAGAACATTGATTTAACACGATAGGACGACATTGTTGTCAGGAGTATAGGTTCATTTTTCGCTTAATATTTATATTTTAAAATTTAAATCACGTGTTGAGTTACGTCACTATACACGCGATGTGTCAAATTTGGAGACAACGCAGTTTTTGCAACCAAATTATATCTGCCTAACCCGCTATAAAGCGGGATAACGCGTGAAACTGGAAAAATAATAGAGATAGCTATTTAAAGTAATTAATTTACATACATACATATAATTCAGTTTTAATTGTTTTTTTTTTAAGATTTTCTTAAATATTACTTTTGACCTTGGCTACCTCTACCTCCTCTGTGCGGATGAATTTTAAATTATAAGTTACTAAATAATAAACGTACAAATTAGGTGTAAAATATTATATATATATATATATATATATATATATATATATATATATATATATATATATCTATATATATATATAATATATATATATATATATATATATATATATATATATATATATATATATATTATATATATATATATATATATATATATATATATATATATATATATATATATATATAACATTTATTTATTAGCTTCACAGAATATGCAGTCTCGTGTCAGGGTAGGCAGATAAAATCTTATGTCACACCTATCAAATAAAAGATATTTAAATAAAGAACAATAACAATACTACACTCCCATAAAACAATACAATTGCCATAAAAAAAAGCCAGTTATATAAAGGAATAACATCAAAAACATAATATGATAATTAAAAAAAAAGGCAGGAAATTATTACATCTTAAAAAATATATATAAAAAATATAATGTACAATTATTATTTTAATTGTAGACAATTTAAAACACCTACCAAGAGCATACTGATATGTGAATTGCTTGTTCTGAGTAGGACTAGTCACTACAGAAACTATTATATATATATATATATATATATATATATATATATATATATATATATATATATATATATATATATATATATATATATATATATATATGGACATACAGATATATATATATATATATATATATATATATATATATATATATATATATATATATATATATATATATATATCTGTATGTCCATTTATAATACTGCCAGAGTTTTAAACTTGAACATATAGTAATTATTTGTTGATTGTGTGAACTAAGCCGTAGATGAAAGCAAAGAAAATATATGTAATAGATTGCATAATGTATTAATGATATGGTATATATAAGAAGCAAAAATTCTCGTATTGTAAATTTCTTGGGTGCTCAACAGAATGTCTCGGAAATTGGTGGGAAAGTGGGGTAAAAGCTTGGTATACGAAGAATGAAGTTACATATAAAGATAACCTTATCAGAGCGCAGTTAACTAGAATATGTCCTGTAATTTTAGTTACTTTGTAATATTCAAAATCAAGAACCAATTATCATTCGGAGGGCATTAATCCATTGAAATGCTTAAGTAAATATTATATACACAAAACATTACTATGACGTAAAAATATATGATTTTCCTCTTTAATGCAAAATATTGTAGTATTCTAATTGAAAATACCCATATTTGTTGTTTTCCTTAGATTTTGTTAAACAATATCCTTACAAGTTATGAATCGAAATATAAAATATATTCAATTTATTGTTTGTTTATTTTAAAAAATTATCAGTACATTTATACTACTTAGTATTTCAAAGCTTCTTGGTTGGTTGAATTAAAAAAATCCTTTTCTGAATTAAGTTCATCAAATACATTTAATTAAATACGAAAATGTATTAAAATTTCAACTAATACCTTACTCTTTTACATTGAGTTTAAGTTCTAAATACCTAAAGAACTTTTACTAACAGAAACCTAGTTGAATCAAGTTAATTAATTAAAACGTTAATATTATTAAATTTTATATGCTTATGTGAAAATTTAATGACTAAGAAAATTAAACTAAAATTACATATGATATACTAAATCATTATATATTGTACCAATCTAAAATATTATTGAAGAAAAGCTTAAATTGAATCATATATTAAATAGAAAATATATATTTAACATAATCAAGACACAAAAACCCTTGTATCCCGAAAAGCTTGGCAATAGAATTTCTCATAAGAAATTAAATCAATCGTATACACAATATCGCGTGCAACGACCGACAAATTAACGGTATTCCATAGATCAAACGTAATAATAAGATAATAAATATGAATATATTTGGCTTATATAGATAAAGTGATTTACTTATCACTACATAACCTAAAAAGAGTTTAAATGACAATACTCACAGAAATTAGTCCTTTGATGAGTTTCAAGTGGTTTTAAGTTCAGATTTATATTAAATATAGCACAAATAATGTATATCCGGCGGTTTTAAGCGTTCTACTAAGGTGTACGAGATTTTTGTTTGACATATACGGTTTAGGCGTCTCACAGACTAGTAGGTAGTGAATTTGTATTTTTTTTTAAATCTATTATTTTCTTAATCTATTATTTACCTATTTACCTAAAATGTAATATTGTTTATTTAATTTAAAAAAATGTATAAAAAAAATTAAACTAATTTTTATGCTTGATTGTCTTTTTTAGCTCACGCTGTATCATATATGTATATATCAGGATAGAAATAGGGTAATAAGATATTCTATTCACAAATTTCCTGCGAATTCGAGACATTACTTATTGTATTTAACACCGCCATCGATTTATATTATTACCGAATGAAAATAAATTAATCTCCCGGAGGAATTTCTAATAAGTTAAAATTACTTTAACATATATTTGAGATATATTTTTGTTTACAAAATTAATAACTGAAAAAAATTATGCTTGCTTTAAGTAAACTGTAACGTATAAGTTTTACATAAGATGAAATGTAAGTGTAAATATTAACTCAAATATTGTGTAAGATTAAGGAATAATCCATAAAATTTACATTATTTTTTAAAACTGACTACTCCATTTTTGGTCTTGTACAATCCTTGTGTAGTTTTATGATATTGAAATTTTTAATATGATCACCGTAAAGGATTATAGTTGGATTTTGGATTAACTATATAGTGTTATAAAATATGTGTTAAAAGGAAGAAGTCCAAGATGGTTACATTGTGGTACACTATAAGGTACAGTTACTATAATTGGTACTGGATGAACGTTCCTGTGCAAAGATACTGCTTTAGTTCTACCCCGGAGATAAGAGCCTTCTTAAAAGGTCACCATGTATACCAGCAAGTTAAATTACATAAAATAATGCAAAAATATGCTATTTCCATTTGTGTAGTTACCAATTTAGCACAGTTTACTACCGTATCCTTCATAGGTTGCTATCAATTTGCATAAATTATGTTTGATTTTCGAGATTTCCATATAAAAATATATCAGATCAGTTCCTTGATTATGGCGATTGCTAGTCTGTAAGGGTCCTTATAAATTTTACAAGCGTGTCAGTTGTCACATCATCCGACGCCATATTGCTCCATACCCTTATAGAATAAATTTAATGTGTAAAAATCTACAATCAGCACATTATTTAGATAAATATAATATATTAGCAATTTATATAGAAATGAAACCATTATTCCTTTTTAAATATATTTATTTACAATATTTAAACTAATTAAATGTTGAAACTAATAAATATAATCTGTGGGTCATTTGAGAAAGTGGTATTGTCAAAATGAAAATTGACAACCGTATACGTCATTGCTAATGACGTTTGTGTTGATATTAGATTCCAATGTAAATATTTTTTTGAATTTCGTAAATCGATATAAATAAATTTGTTTAGATTATTAACAGTACTTATGAATACTATAGGTTTTGAACAAATATTTTTAAATATGCTACTGGTTACTGGCTTAAATATACACGTATAATCATTACAATGCCGCAAATAAAATGAATTCGACAAGTGATGTAGACTTAACATTTAATATGAAAGCACTATGCCGAGTTTGTTTAACTTCCAGTGTTGAAATGGATCAAATATTCACTGAAAACAATATTTATTTAATAGATAATATTGAATTTTGTACTGGACTTGTGGTAAATTTCTCATATTATTTAAACTGATTTAAATTATTCAACTTTATAGTTGTTATTCTTATATTTATTGTTTATTAATATTGTTTTTTTTTTCATAATTATTGGCATAAATAAATAAAATATAATTGGAACTGTTACAATTTCAGCAGAACCAGGATATTTATTTAATTTTTTTTATATTATTTGATTTCCAGCTCAAACAAACAGAAGGTCTCCCCACACAAATATGTAAAATATGCATAGATAATCTGTCAACAGCACATAAATTCAAAACATTATGCCTTTTAACAGAAGGTACCCTTCAAAATCTATTAGAGACCATCAAAACTGAAATATCTGACGATGAAAATAATGACATTTATGATGATTATGATTTAAATGTGAAATGTGATAAAGATGTAATATTAAAAGAAAATGTGCAACAAAAATCTAATATTTACTTAAGGCAAAGAAAAACAAAAAAAAAGGATAAAAAAAGGTAAACTAACAAAATTATAGTTCTAATATTTGATTTATGCAAATAAGTCTCTCAATGCCATTGGCACTATGGGTGGACGAGGTGGTAAAGGCAGGCGGTAAAGGCAGGACTTAATTTAGTCTGGAAGACCCTGGATAGGGTGAAATGGAGCAATCTGAAGAAGGGATCTGGTGTGAAAAAATAGAAATTAAATTTAGAATACAATATTTGTGAATTTGTATATTTTAAACCAGGCCATTTTATTTTTTATTTTATGGAAATATTGATCTTGGTGTTTCTAGAATTATCAATACACCCAGCCTGTTAGACAGCCACAAGTCGACGTCCAGCTTTTGAAGGACACGCCTTTGACAACAACCCCTGTTGAGGGACCGAGTACCCTCTTTCCTCCCGACCCGGTCACGTGACTAACGGCCTTTATTATTATTTCAGAAACCAATCAGAAGTAACTAAAACCAAAAAGCGCGGACCGTACAAAAAGTCTAACCCGCCAAGGTTAAAAAAGTATAAATTTACAAAATTAACTTGTGAGAGCTGCGGGCTAAAGTTTCCCTCTAAACAAGAATCAGACGAGCACAGGAAACTGTTTCACGCAGAGAATATAAGCTGGATATGTGAAGTATGGAAACTATTATATCTATATATTATATTTGAAGGAAAAACTTATGTAAGAAATATAAAAGAAGTATTATGAAATTTGTCATACATAAGCTTTGTATGGTAATGGAGAGCAGAGAGTATATATTTGTAAATGATGCATTAGAAATAGTTTAAATGGATAAAATATATGTAACGCACACTACCACATGTCTACTATCAAACACGCGTTGCTATAGCAACGCGTGTTTGACGCGACGCGACAACGGCTTTAGTATAGATTTATATTATAATCAGCTTCACGCTGTATCCCGCATATAGCAGGGTAGAGATTTTCCGTTACCCGCTTTCCGTCTTTCCAGAAATTGCGTGTTAAATAGCGGAATTGAACGCCGCGCTTTTTAAAACAAAGCGAGAAAATGAAAATAATTTAAATATATAAATTTTTTTTTTTCAATCATCGCGCTTACAGTGCTCCGAGTAAAATCAACTAGCGCGTACCAGGATTTCATGACTAACCAAGAGATTGTTACTATAGAGTATGCAACTTGGTTAACATAATATACTACGGGAATCGAAGCCGCCACCTACGCCTTCACCATCAGACCCTCTCATTATTCAAAAAATTTGCAGATCTGCGGTAAAACATTTACTTACCGTGGCTCCCATTATACACATGTGAAGTCTCACTTACCGCCGCGCTACTCCTGCGCACATTGTGACTATAGCTGCTCCACTAAGAGCGATTTAGAGAAACACCTCAGGGTACACCTAGGTGAGTCACTTAGTCACTAATGGATTTTTTTTTATTGAAACTATACACTAATTCTTAAGTTTATATTGGAATCGAACCCACGAATGTTGTAAAAGTGGCTTAACTAAAAGCTGGCCATGAAATATCTAATTTAGGTATTTTAGCCAACAAATGTCATTTTTTTCAGTAAGTTCAGCTAGTTACATTATACTTCCATTTATATTTCTACAATTTTTTTCAAATTCTATATATGTTTACTTATTTTATTATCATTCACAGGTATAAAAAAGTACAAATGCACCAAATGCCAATCGTCGTTCACAACAATTTCGAACCTGCACGACCACGAGCGTCGTCAGCACCAGCGTCTGAAACGCTTCCACTGCGCCTTGTGTGACTTGACGTTTTACGATAAGACCAAACTGAATAGACACGTTGATTCCCATAATTGTGTGAAACGGTGAGATTTTATTACTTAAACTGTCATTCGGACATTATGGATGAGAGTCCACAACAACAACAGCTTCACGCTGTAACTCGCGTAAAGCAGTGTTTCCCAATCTTCGTCCAATTTTTGTGCCATTGTATTTTCTTTGGGGAAAGTGAACACCGTGCTTTGTCTTCTTCCCCGAGAGGGAATCGAACCCAAAACAGTGTCGCTGCGCCGCGAAAGCCTGTGATGAATGGATGCGATAGATAATAACATTTTCTTTTATATTATTGACTTAGTAAGAATGTGTATCTTACTTAATTAATTAAAACTATTATATGGTATTTAATTAAAATATCTATAATCTATAATCTATATATATATATATATATATATATATATATATATATATATATATATATATATATATATATATATATATATATATATATATATATATATATATATATATATATATATTATATATATATATGTTTGTTTGAACGCGCTAATCTCAGGAACTACTGGTCTGATTGGAAAAATTTTTCAGTAATCGATAGCCCATTTTTTGAGGGAGGCTATAGGCTATATATCATCACGCTAAGACCAATAGGAGCGGAGCACCAATGAAGAATGTTTCAAAATCGGGAGATTTCTTTGTATTCAGAGCTTCCGTTGTATGCGCTGCGTAAACGGTTAAAGCTTCCGAAAAATCATGTATGACAAGGTTGTTTAGAAAACTTTAAAAGTTCTAAAAAAAAGTCCGCGACGGCATATATCCATCTTAACCACATATATAAACGAAGTCGCGGTTCAAAGTGAGCGTTAGCGCAAAGTAACTATCCCGCGCGGACCACGACGCGGGCGGAAGCTAGTCAATTATAAATTATGTATAAATGGTTTTATTCAATTTTAACATGTTCTCAGTTTTTCCTGTGACGTATGCCATTCAAGTTTCACGCGGCGTTGTCATTGGAAGAAACATCTGGAAAAGCAACACAATATATCCATTCCCGCCCAAAGACCTGGAAGACAAAAGATTAATATCCTAATCGAACCTGCTACCACCTCGACAACGAAGCTTAACAATAACGGTTAGAGATATGAATATTTTTTAAATTTACATACATAATAATCATGTTTATATTTTATTATCTGTTTTAAATATTATTCGGATGTTATGGATGAGAATAATGTGAAAATTTATTTTTTCTTTTCGATACAAAATGTATATATAGCTAAAAAAAAAAATGTATATATAGATAAAAAAAAATTTATAGAGCTAAAAAAAAAAATTATATATAGCTAAAAAAAAGCTAAAAGCTCTAAGTGATAAGCAGATATAAACGTATATAGTTATCTAGAACTCTTAGGCGGTGTACAAGGGATGCGAGTTTGAATCCTGCTGAAAATATCTAATGTTTTATGTTAATAGACTTCATATTGGACGTTTTAAAATATATTTAGTTTTTTTTTTCTATTCACAATTTTATGCTGCAATAGGGTTGTGACTTTTAAATGTGACTACAAATCTCATTTACAGGGATAATATTAATACTATCTTATTACATAAATAAAATAAAAAAGATGACAATTCATATTAACTTATACATACATAAAAGTGCAATGGTGGCCTTATCACAGTAATTTTTATATAAAATGTGACGTAAAACAATAAATGCTACATATTTAGATCTCATCCCCCCTCTCATCTCCCCTTTGGGCCCTGACCCCCCCTCTGCCCCAGAAACATTGACCTTGGAATTTCTCAGGGCCACAGAATCCTTTACCACTAGTCCTATATTAATTTTTTTTATATATTTCCTTAATATATTATTTTGTTACGCTATCAATGTGTTTTTTAGCTTCATATAGCAAGTTTCATGTAGCAAGAGAGATTCTAGTTGTTTATAATGTAATATTATAACTTACAGTATAAAATTAGAAAACTTATATAATATAATAAATAATATAAACTTATATAATATAATATATTAAATCTAAACTACGTTATATACTACGTATATAATGTAGTTTAGATTTAAAGAAAAATATGTCTAGTGGGACCATTTTATAATTTAAATAATTTTCATGAATTTGCTAAAGAGTACATATTGCTAAGACACTCCGTTTAATGGAATTTTGTATCGGAAGATAGTAACCTTACATTTTTTTAAACAGACAAAGGAATCTTTTTGTAGGGTTTTTTTCAAATTCCTTTTAAATATGATTTGAACCTGCACCTATTGCATATACTTGTAAGTATATTTCTTGACAAAGCCTTAAAACTGTGTTAATAAACATAATGTAAGAAGTTAAAATGTATTTAATATTTATTATTACCTCCATTGTTAAGTACAATTGTTAATAATGTATACTTAAAGTTTAATATTTATTGTAATACTATGAATATTATAAATTATAACAAAAAATATATTAATAATATAAACGTGTTTTTTTTTAATTTTCTATTATTTTTTTAAGAAAGTGTACATTTTTTGCAGCCTATATTATTCAAGATTTTGTTATTTCTTACCATTGATTGGCGGAACTTAACGCCGTTTAGATTGATTAGATCTGGTAATAGATTAAATGTATATACACGATAATTGGCTAACCAGACAATTGTATCTAAAGCAAGGGGTGTTATAATTCCATAGTAATGGTGCTCATTTTTTGAAACGCCATCTATTATTTAAATCGAAAACAATTTTAAGAAATGTTTTTTTTTCTGCCAATTAGTGGTGGCAAGATCATATAAAATGTAAAATAAGAAATTGTGCAAAATGGTGGAGACCGGAGAGTAGCTTGCCGTATGGAGTATGCGTGCTGCGAAGTACCTCTAAGTTTCCATAAAAATATTTTCTCTTAGGAAGCGTCAAGTTGATATTTTTTTCTCTTCCTCGTTACTTTAGTGATATCGTCCCGAAATAATATTGCAAAAGAACGCTGTATTGAATATTATTTAGTTGTTTTGTGAAATATCTCTTTTGTCATTTTATTTAAAATTGTCTTATAAAGATCCGAATGATGATCGCGGCCATCATAAAAATAAAAAATAAAAATAATCTGTTTTTTTTTTTTTTTTTTTTTTTTATTTCAAATTCCTAATCATACATTTGTCAAGTAAATAACCACAAGCATATGTCAATATTAATAATTTTTATATAGTAGTTCAGATTCAATTTGCAGATGTCGCTATTAGTCAAATGTTTCCACCAACAAATAACAAAAAATAAAAGTAAAAAAAATTATATATTATTTAAGTTTTTTATTTAAAGCAACAAAGTAAGGATTTTTTAAATTGACAAGGTAATATTGGTGTTGTCACTCTACTTTTATAATTAGCACATTTTTATAATGTAGATTTGTAAATTATTATTTAATAAAATTAAGAAAGTTAATATATTTCGTAAATTTTTTCTCAAATATATGATTAAATATAAAAATTTATTAAAAACGACCACTAAAACCAGTTTATTATTAAAAATATAACTTTGCTACGTATTTGGGAAATCCCTACACTGGTAGCACTGGAAATGTCATCACTGACATTTGTAACTTGAATGTGCGAGTACGTACCTACCATTTGAATTTTAAAGTTTTAAATTTTGTCATAAAAGTTATAGAGTAATGATTATTGACAGATTTATGTTTAAAATAATGTAGAATCCTGTTTCAACAAGTTGAGATTCTTTCTTAAGTAACTTTAACAGTTGATTTTATTTCTAAAATACTGTTAGCGAACATTTTATCGGATAAAAATATTTGTTTTATATAACTATAGGTAATCTAAGTATTTTCTAAGTAATTATGGATGATTGGGTGGCGCTTGTGAAAAATTATAAAGAGGACAATAGTCCTAAAACGTTGCAAAATACATTAAATGAAGTTCAGTCACTTATCAACGACGATTTAGCTCCATTTGAAGTTGGTAAGTTATCTATATACTAGACTAGATCGTACATGTCCTAACATGCTTATCTTTTTAATTTCATATATATAAATATTTGTTAATAAATAATATAAAAATGCATATGATTATATTTTGATAAAGTTAAAGTTTTGTTTTATATTTATATTAATTATGTATATACTTACCATTTTCCCATAAATAAAGATATAAATTCCAATTTAAAATATTAAATTATTATATATATTCAATAATCATTCACATAAAACTGATATTTAGTTAAAAATAGTGTGGGGGTACATGTTGTCAATAGATTACTTATAAAGCGCTTTCATTGTTGTTTTTTTATTTAGATACATTTTTTTTTTAAATAAAAAAATATTATGCAAAGTTTTTCTCTTATTGTTTACAACTATTATATAAATAAAGTCAGTCAAAATCACATTCAAAGTTTCCTTTCTAGAGATACTTAGATACATACCAGGCAAATAAATATAATTATATAATATTTATATAAATTTAAAAATAATATATACATATCTTTTAGAGAAAAAGTTGTATGCAAGTGATTATTTATTATTAACACACTTTTATTAAGGTTCTTAAAGTGTGTTAGTAGTATATATTGTATATTTGTATGTGGATATTGTAAGTATTGTTACAATACAAATTGAACACAATAGTAGCGGATTCAATTCCCATTCTATTGAAAATTTAAATTTTGCTCACTTGTATGTCACAAGGTATTGAGATCTGCCACCCTACACAATATATCTAAGATATATAAAAGTGCTTTAACACTATGTTCTTTTAGCTAATTTGAACTAACGTAAGATATAAAAACTCACAATCAAAATATTGTTTATTCAAATAGTACTACAAGCACTTTCGTATCGTCAATTAACATAAGTGTCAGTATGTCAGTATTGTCAGTCTTACTAGAAGCTACTATATAAAAATATGAATATATACACATTAGTATACACATTTGTCACTTTCAGAGTACATATTATCTACATTATTGGGAAAACCAATATGTCTTCTGAATTCTGTAAGAGATAAAGACGCAAAGGATGAGTGGGACGACTGTGTGTCTGACACATTTAAACTGTTGGCCAAATTAGTGTCTAAATATACCAACGTTGATATATATTATAAAGATATTGTATCTGTAAGTAAATAATATTAAATATGAATTTAAAAAAAATATTAAAGTTAATTTTAATAATAAATTGACACCAGTAAAGTTATTGAGGACTTCATACATATAAATGTATGCTTCTAAGCCATTAGCGACAGTTAATTCAATTTCTACGTGGAAAATCCTGGAGCTGGAGTCTGGATAAAGTGGAGCTGGAGTCTGACATTCGGGTGGAAACAGTGTCTGAACGTTAGGTTCTCTCTGCCTACCCTTCTCATAAGTTGTAACAAGCATATAAGAATTTCTTAGTTCAATAGAAAAGTACAGTTTTGCGTGGGTTGTGGATTCGCTACACAGTCCAAGAGCATGATTATTATCATACCTGCTCTCCGGCAAGTCAAAGTGCGTGTTCGCGTGCGTGCGTGCGTGCGTGCGTATGTGTCGTGCATGCGAGCGTGCGTGCGTGTGTGCGGGATTATAAAATAATAATTATAATTTTTACCTCCATTTTCCTAGCTATGTCTTCTGCCATATACAGCGAGGGTACGCCAGTTCGCCTTAACTTGTCTAACAAATGTCGTCGCCAAGTCCTCGCTTCCTGCAAGAGATATACAACGACATATAAACTTTTTAGAAGAAACACCCAGATGTGTAGCACCGCTGGTGCTGCTCATAGGTGAGTTTAACTGACGGTCGTCAATTCTATGCCCGTTTGGAATATTTTCAATTGTAACGAGCTGTTATACACACATTCTAAAAGCTCAAGGTAATTCTGACTAATAGTGGGCTATATCGAAATGATTAATGCGATAGCCTATAGCCAATAGCCTATAACTATGATTATAAGGTTTTATCTATTCTCTTTAGATAAATTTTTGTGTAATCTGAAAGAATTTATTGAATTGAACCTGTTACCCTCAAAATTTTCCTTAGTCAATAAATTTTATGTTGGGAGACAGAATCAATCAGCGTTTTGTTTTATTGGAAGAGTTCAGACAAAACTATCAAACATACACCACACAAAAATAATGTTCCATATTGTATCAGTAGTTTCTGAGATATAAGCTATAAAGCTATATTATATATTAGCAGATTTGTTCAGACATAAGACGGAGAGCACAGAGCACAGAGTTCTGTCACTGGCTGTCTTTTGTTTACTGCTCCCTCTCTCTCATCATATCAGATCAGGGATCAGAGAAAGTATTGACTTTCCATGATTCTCATATATACACATAAGGTATATTGGAGAATGTATTCTCCATACAATGTGACATTGGCGAAGGGAAATTTCTCAAGTGGCACGCTGGAAACGCTGTTACCTAAGAACAGAACAGATTCTCACATTATGAGAGAGGAGAACAATTAGAAGGAAGTACATCCTCGTGACCATGTCGTGTCCGATCTCCATTTACCTGTGTGTTGCAGGTGCTATATGTGAACACCATCCCTGAACAAATAACTGATGATTTCAACAGAATCTGGAGGATCTTTCTGAATTTGCTGGATGATAACAAGAAAACGGTATGTACAAACTATATATATATATATATATATATATATATATATATATATATATATATATATATATATATATATATATATCCGTGTGTTTTTAAATTTCTTTAGTTTATCCATGCAATATTTTATCTGGGCTTTTCGGTATCGATAAAAAGTGTTTTTCCCGTTTGTAAATCTCAACCCTGCGGGAATTTCGGAAAGATGCATAAAAATCTGCTGCAGCTGATGCAGCTGTTCCAGAGATTAGCCCGGACAAACGGAAAGACAGATATACAGACAAAAATTTTTAACTATGTGCAAATAACTATATGATTATATTAATAACTACACAAATAGACACTCCAATTTTATTTATATATATCTTTTTATTCTAGATCTTTCTATAGTACGATCTAGATTTTTCTTATTCAGTTTTCTTTGTTAGACATGTAAATAATAGATTTTCATAATAAATGTATATATATATATATATATATATATATATATATATATATATATATATATATATATATATATATATATATATATATATATATATATATATATATATATATATATATATATATATATATATATAATATATATATTATATATATATAAATATATATATATATATATATCCAGATCAATCAATCCACAATCCAGTGGGGATGTCGAAAGAACCTTATTAAGAAAAAAAAAACAAAAAAATAAAAAAAAAATCGATTTAAAACGAGAAACGCTCTCGTTTCAAATCGATTTTTTTTATTTTAAATAGGTTTATTTAATTTTCATTTGTTATTTAATATTTATTAAGATTTACAAAAGGTAAACCCGACGGGAATCGTGTTATATGGACGCTTCGCCACTGGAACCCGCTACCACCGGCTTCACACCTTCCGATATATTTATATAATTTCATATATTTCAGCTGTCAATAAGAAAGGCGGTGCTACAGGGTGTTCTCAATTTGTTCAATCACTATGGCGTGGAATTGACCACTTTGGAATTGGACGAGTTCTATACAAAATTAATAGTATATACGAAAACACCCAAATTTCAAGACGGTGAGTGCTGTGATCATGATCGCGGGTTCATTCCCTGTTGGGGGGTATGTAAATTTGAGGATAAATATAAATATATAAAAAATTGCCTACAAAGATGCTAGCAACGTAAATATTGCATAATTGGATGCGGGCGCGGGTTCGAATCCGGCTATGTTATATTTTTTAACGATTTCTAAATATTTTTGTTTTCTCAATTTAAATATTACTTGTTTAGAATTATGGATTATGTTAATACATTATTATTATATGATACTAACATTTACTTGCGGATATGTGACACGTTCAGCAGGTACAGTGGGCTATGTAATATAGCCTATAGCCCTCGATAAATGGGCTATGGGCTATACATAATTATAATTTCTTCTTTTTTAATATTTCAGTCTGTCTGTCCATCTTGGAGAAGCATTCAAGTTTGTTTCGCGAAAGACTTTCTAATGACGTTTCCTTTAGAAGTTATTTATGGAATTTAGACAATTCACGTTCCGCCATTTTGTCTGTCTACAAATCTGTTGCTGACACCGTTCAAGGAGCAAAGCTTGTGGTAATTATTGGTGTCAATGTATGTCGTGGGTTCGATTCCGTTACGGGGGAATTATAATATGTAAACAAAGTTGCATACAATTGTCCTCTATAGTAACAATGGAGTATAGTCTCTTGGTCAGTCATGAAGTCCTGGTACCTGCTAATTGATTTTACTTGGGAACGTCGCTGTAATTGCGACGGTCGCGGGTTCGAACCCCGCTCGGGGCAACGATTTATATAAACCAATTTGCATACAATTGTACTCTATAGTAATGATAGAGTATAGTCTCTTGGTCAGTCATGAACTCCTGGTACCTGCTACTTCATTTTACTTGGGAACGTCTCTATTACTAACATTTAGTACAACAAAAATAAATATATTTTTCGTAAACGCGACAGTTGTGGGTTCGACTCCCACTTGGGGAGAAGCTATGTTCATACATACACAATGTCCAAAATATGATCAGAATGTCAAAAAAAAAACTAAATTTTTTTATTGTAGCAAATAACAGACGAGCTGGAAATACATATAAATTCTAGAAGGTACTGTCAAAAATTCACAGCTCTGTACGCCTTGCTGTACATTAATGGCAAGTGTATGGGCAGTGCCGATTTAAACGAATATATAGACATACAGACTGTCGACTTCGAGATACGAAATGGGAATATCAATTACGAGATATGTGATGCTGTAAGTATTATATATATATATATATATATATATATATATATATATATATATATATATATATATATATATATATATATATATATATATATATATATATCTATATATATATATATATTTTAAGACTATGTACCTTCTGTATAATAAAGTGCCTTATTATATGAACGCCGCCGCCGAACGCCATAATATATGATGAAACATGGGAGCCAATGGACTAACCGCTGAGGATGCCCAGGGTCGTGCCAAGTGGAGTAGGTTGAGTGGGAAGGCAGACCCTGGCAGCGCTGTGCGAGCGGACAAAGCCGCGGGCAGAAGGCTAGTAATAGTTGTATATAAAGCTATATGTGTACATTTTTTGGCGTTTTCAGATATTCTGGTGTGTCAAATCAAAAATTCTATACAGTGATAGACTTCTACAAACCTCTCTTCTGTTCTATGAAAGTTTCCCTCGGAATAAACGGAAAGAACTGCTACAGTGCTTCATACAAGCTGATGTCGCAATACGGAGGGTAAGTCAAGGTCATTGTGGTCTGACCGCGGTTGCGGGTTCGAATCCCATTGAAGGGGATTTAATTTTTATCAGCTAGTTCTGGTGGTGCAAGCCGTGGTGTTGACGTCTGTCAGTCGACAAGCCATATCTTAATTTTGGACGACGGAATGTATCCAAAATTCCTCTAAAAGTAGGGAACGGAGTGTCTTAACACTAGGTACTCTCCGCCTATACTGCTATACAGCGTGGAGAATACATATATATATATATATATATATATATATATATATATATATATATATATATATATATATATATATATATATATATATATATATATATATATATATATATATATATATATATATATATATATATAAATCTATATCGATTTTTTAAATTAATAAATATAAAAAAAAATGGATATATTTAAATATAGAATATCTGTCCGGTCGTTTTAAAGCTGATATGGCGATGATCAAAATAATAACCACGATAACAATGGTAATGGTGTCGGTGATGGTGATACCAAAAATTTTATTATATTTCAGCCTGCAGCAATATTTCTAGCTAGCTATCCGGATTCCATGGTGTGGCGGGATCTCCTCAAACTGATGGACGAGAGCGAACAGCATGTATCTACCGTCGTCCAAGATGTTCAGGATTATGTAATCAGCGTCTTGGAGAAGGAAGAGGAGAATTTGAAAAATAGAGAGGTATTTTTTTTTTAAATTTTTTTACTCGGTTCTGTCTGTCTTGGTGAAACGGTACAGCATTCGCCAATTCGATTGTAAAAAAAAATTTAATATATATCTAACTAAATGATAGTTAAGTGGAAAAATGAATGTCGACAACTTAGACGTATGTATATAAGAGGTGTGGGCTCAAATCCAGAGCTGAGAATTTGTATATATTTATTGCTATATAGATTATATTTTTGTATAAGCGACAGTTGTAGATGGCGTCTTCTCTCTCAACCCCCATAGGAGGGAAAGGGGAAACGGTGCCATGGCTGGGCCCCCCTGACCCTTGGTCTAACTTCGCTCACAAACATGGGTGCGTCTTTGAGCTTCTGGTCGGGCTGCCCAGCTGGTGCGAACAGCTATATTATATTATTAATCATTTTGCAGTACCAGAGCGAGGAGAATGGAAATTAGTGATAGAATCGGGGGACCCCCTCATGGGAACCGAACCCCCACCCCCGTCGCGTTTACAATAAAACTCGATCCCACGATTTATTGTTATACAATTAATTCATTTCAGGTGTTACCAAGTAATATAAAATCTTTTGCAACAATATTATCGTTTTTACCTTCTCAATGTACATATAGAGTGTTGGCAAGATATGCGAAAATATTTGTAGAATTTGTTCCGAGCGCTTTATTGTATGGGAACGATGTTGAAGGAGAGGTGAGACACTGGTCTTTTTCTTTACTCTTTGAAGATAATGCCTAATCTAACGCAAGCGAAAAAAAAACGTATTTATTCGATTTAATTTAAAAAAAAAATCAAAATTAAAAAAGAAATACGGTATATAAAATATGTAATAAATAAATTTAATAAGTTAATTTTTTTATATTATAATGAAGAATAACATTTTATAAATTATTTTTTTTCTTATATTTATTGTGAGAAATATAATAACTAGGATTTTTTTGTTTAAATTAATTTAAAACATAATTAATAATAAAATACTAAACATTAATTCTAATTATTTAATTTATAATCATATTATTAATTATAACATTATTTAATATTAATAATGTTTATTTACAGAATATTTCAATAGAAACATGTCTATATGATGAGGACAAAGTGCGTTGTAGTATATCGTATATAGATAGAGATAGAGATAGAGATAGAGATGGTTATAAGGTGTCAGAGATGATTATAGCTTTGGAGGTGAGTTTTGTCATAATCAATGATTATAGCCAAAATCATAATAACTATTATTATCTATATGTAGATTGGAATACTTATGAGAAAGAATGATTTATAGTAAATTAGTAGAACAATGATTTTTTGTCTCTATGTGTGTATGTCTATCTCAGAAACGGCTTAACCGACTTATAAATGTACTGATTGTCATGTTTTGGTAAGTCTCCCTTAGTACTGTATATCCCACGCGGACAAAGGCCCCAACCGGTGTCGCTGTCAAGGCCAATAGGGCTACAGCATTAAACTCACAACAAAAAAAAAAAAAAAACGCGGGCAAAGTCGGTGACAGCTAATTAATAATAATCATAAAAATGTATGATCATAGCCATAATCATAAATAATCATAATCATGAATCATGATTACTACTATAATATTTCACAGACGATCTTATCAAGTAAAGATATAAGTGCATTGAATATGATAAAGGCAATAAAGAAATTGGAAAAAATGATGCAGAGAAAACAATTAAATGATGAAGAAGTTTCTAAGGTAAGTCAATATATATATATATATATATATATATATATATATATATATATATATATATATATATATATATATATATATATATATATATATATATATATATATATATATATATATATATGTGTTTGGTTTGAGACATCATGGACTTTCTGGTAAAAAGCCGTTGACTTCCGCCGTTTTAAATTGACAGCTGCGCGTCTTGTTAGAACCGAAAACTGTGGTTTATTGAAACATTTTTTTTTAAGTTGTAATTTAATAATTCTTTTTATAAAATCAAATAAAATTATTAAATATAATATATATTATATTTGAATAATTTGTATTACTAACGAACCCATTAGCATTTTAGATTACTTTTTTTTGTAATATATTTATTTATATATAATAAAAATGTAGCTGATCGCTGTCTGTACGTGGAAGATATATTAAAAATACTGTTAATCTGTCTGTCTGTCTGTATGTATTATATTAGTCCCAGAACGTCGGTCAAGCGAGCGAAACCGCAGGGTTCGCTTGTATATTCTTCTTCTTCTTTTTCTTTTTTCTTAGCTTCACGCTTTTTCCCTAGCGGGTTAGTCAGAGAGGACGGAGCGCCAAACGCTGCGGTCCTCTTTCGCCTCGTCCACCTTCATTAACCTCTTCATACATGCCCTCCGGGGGAGTCCTCATGCTTTTTACGTGACCTTTCCTCCAGTATCTTCAACATTGTGGTTACCAATGTCAACCAAGGTCTCCCCTGACCTCTCACCTTCAAGCTAGTATATAATATATTATTATTTCAGATGCTATATAAAGTGCACGTTGTATCAAAACGTTTGGATAAATCTAAGAGAGATGATAAAATTTTGGAAAGAGATATAGTATTGTTTATAGGTAAGTAATAGATATATATATATATATATATATATATATATATATATATATATATATATATATATATATATATATATATATATATATATATATATATATATATATATATATATATATATATTTATATGTATATTTTCTTTTTTTTTTCCTTTTTTTTTTATTTTACTTTTTAGAAAACCGTAAAAAGACGATTCGTAAGAGGTCTGCAACAGTTTCTGGGAGTTGCGGGTTCAAATCCCTTTGCGTGAAAAATTTATACGTTTTCTATATAAACTATATACATCTTCTCTTAGTGTGGAAAAACATTTTAAAATAGATAATAATATTTAGTTGAGTTTAAGTAGTCAATTTTTTGCCCTCAAAATTATGTGCTGCACCATTAAAAATATCTGAATATACATGGGGTTTAAATAAAGGGAAATTATCATTGAGACACACCCAGTATTTATGTATTTATATTTTCCAGCTCAACATGGCCGATGTATAGAAGAACCGCAAATTAATACCATATTCATTAAACAGCTAGAAAGTATATTGATATGGGAAGTCGATGATGTTTTAAAAGTAAGTGAGTCTAATTAATCTATATAATAATTTTTTCACACAACACAGTAGTTGTTGGTTCATAATCATATTAAAATTTGTTCTTATATATATATATATATATATATATATATATATATATATATATATATATATATATATATATATATATATATATATATATATATATATATATATATATATATATTATATAATTAATTTTATATATTTTCAGTTAAAATTGGGAACTCTTATTATACAAGCAATGGAATATGAAGATGTCGATGCTCTCAATATATTGTTTAATTTAATTAATTCTAAACGTAAGTATCCCATTTTTCCCCATTTATTAATACTAGAATCGATTTATATCGGTTTCGGTTTCGGTTACTGACATGAAATCGTTGCGGATTATCCGTCTCTCTCTCTCTCTCTCTCTCTCTGTACTCGGCTAGGCAGAATTAAACAAAAACCGGTTACGGGTAGTTTTTCATTCCGCATATTTGATAGTTTTGGTTACGTTTACGGAGCTCCGCAATAAGTCTACTAATTCAACGAGATTAGTGTTTTTTGTTTTTTAGCCCTTTAATAGCGGCTTAATTTATTCAATATTTAGAAGCTAGGGTCTGTCGGTTCAGAGTTCGATTCTCATGAGGGGACAACTAATTGTATGATATATATATATTATATATATATATATATATATATATATATATATATATATATATATATATATATATATAATATATATATATATATATATATATATAGATATATATATATATATATATATATATATATATATATATATATAGCATTTTTTTATTATTTGGAAGCTAATAAGTAGGCTAATAAGTAGTAACGCGATGGCAGTGGGTTCGATTCCCATGAAATATATGGGTATGCAAAAGTTTTATATATTAAATTCGCTATTTTTTAACCTAAATCAGTTTTTTATTAACTAATTTACAGTGGCCGTAAAGACAGATGTGACTTTGCGAAAGGCCCTTCTATTGGTCGTCACGAAGCTGTCACGCTATGACGTGAGCCGTGACGTGACGTGTGACACACCGAGTAACGTCACGTCACACCTGTGATGTCATCGGCAAATATCCAGTAAACAACTTCATATATTTGTGTTTCTTTTAGGTTATAGCGGTATTTATCAAATAAAGCTACGGATCTCGTTCAGAGTTCGATTCTCATGAGGGGACCCTTGTGTTATATAATATATTATAAGTATAATACTAATATGATATATTAATATATCTATACTATACGATATATATAACTTTAATAAGTGATCATATTAATAGATAAGTTTTTTTTTTATTTGCATTTTTTATATTGGAGCCTAATAGGCTATAAGCTAACGCGATTGGCGGTGGGTCGATCCAGATTAGGGTATCAATGTCTATATATTAATTCGCTTTTTATCCGAATCAGTTTATTAACTATTTAGTGGCCGAAGACGATGACTGCGAAAGGCCCTCTCTGGTTGCACGAAGCTGTCACGCTATAGACGGAGCCGTGAGTGACAGTGTCCACCGAGTATATCAACCTGTTGGGAACTGTGACGGTGTCATGGAACTATTCCAGGTAAACAACTTTCATATATAATCGTGACTTTTTTAGAGTTCCGTTACTCAAAATAAATACACGGATCCCTTATATATATTAGCTGACCCTTTGTCTGTATGTCTGTCTGTCAGGATCATGTTTCTTAACATCGTGCAAAGAAGTCCAGCTGAAATGAATATTAAATATCCTGGTCCTGTCGAATTAAACTTCTAAAGTCGATGCAATTAAAAAATAAGGGGGGTTTTTTTTTGTTGAGGTTTGATGAGGTCTTAGGTTCGATTCTAGGAAGATACAAACGTATTGTATAGTGTATGTCAATATTAAATGATAAACAAAAAGAACCTAGTGTCAAGACACTCCTTTGTATACTTTTCATCTAAATCCGAGACATTGTGTGTTGAGTGGCGGAACTCAACGCTGCGCTTTGTCTTGTCGTATCCAAGCAATGACACGTAATTCATAGTGTCCGTTTTTTTAGAAGTCGTCGTGTCTGTAAACGTGACAGTTGTGGGTTCAATTCCTAGTTGGGGGGAATTTTTTTCATTTTTCTCGCTTTCGTAAGAAGAAAAAGCGCGGCGTTTAGTTCCACTACTTAACACGTAATGTCTTGCAAGGGGTAAAGCGGGAAACGGATCGTCTTCACTCTAGGTTCTCTCTGCCTAACCTAAATTATAAACTACTTATAAATACTCTTATAATTTCTATTATTAGATGTATTATTCAATTTTCAGTTCATAATGGAGGAGAGATCATTCAAATCGCGTAGAAGTGCTTGCAATATACTGGAAGAGGTGCTCAGATCTGATGAAAACGACTTGCTCGAGAAGTTTCTAGAAAATTTATTGATTACTGAACATAATGAATGTGAGTATACATTTATTGTATATTTTTTTAGCTTCACCCTGTATCCCGCATATAGCCAGGGTAGGCAGAGGGGACCTAGAGTTAAGACACTCCGTTCCCCGCAACGCCAATAGCAAAGAAATGAAATAATGCTCCCCTCACGGAAATCGAACCCACAACCGTCGCGTTTACAGGCTGCACTTGAGCTGATGGGATAAATCGAGTTTTCTTCCGTCTACATTGTTATTAAGAAAAAAAAATATGAATAAAGTATTGATTTTTCTCCTAATATAATTTCCAGCTAAAAACCAAGCTGTTTTGGAGCTTCTAGAAATCTGTCTAAAAATGTTGGACGCCAACAATTTACTGTCCAAAGTGTTTCTTACGAACATAATATTCAGAGTATTGAACATAAAGAGATATAATAATAACATATTCAACATAACTGTCAATCTTTTCATAGACAAAATAGAGCTATTCGACCTGAACATTATTGATGAAACTATATATGAGGTGTTAAGAATCATAAATACAATGGGTTCCAATAACAGATTAAATATAAAAATTGGTGTGAATTTCATAAAGAAACTATTCGATCTAAAAAAAAACAGCCGAACGATATTAGATTATTATTTCAATGGGAATATGAAGATTAATTTGTTGATACTGATTGAATTGAAAATTGTGTTTCAATTAAAATGTGAAGAAATCTTTGGAAGAGACCAGCTCATACATGGCATCGATGACAGTCTGTGCAAGGAAGATGGCTTCTGTGAATTTGTAAAGACATTTTACGATAGCCTCTCAAAAGTTAGATATTGGGTAAGTTTGAGATATGTTTGTCTTGTACAGCTTCACGCTGTATCCCGATTCCCGTATATAGCAGCGCGGAACACTCTGTCCTGTTGTTTACGGGATACAGCGAGAAAAGAAAGTCGATGCGTTTTAAAAAAAATATATTGACAGTTTTCTGCTGTCATACAGTCCACAGATAAAAAACCGATTTCTGGTGCAATTTCGATGAAATTGCTGGTCTATATCCATAATCTTGTAATTAATAAATCTTAATATATTATAAATTATACATCTGTGACTAATTGGCATGTGTAACATAAATTTAACATCTTCTTGGTTTATGTTCTGAATTATATGGCTTATGGTTTTGAACTCGCGATCATCGCCCAGAATTGAAGCCAAAAACTATCCTGCGCCACACGATGGAACTTGCCCTCCCAACTTGATGGACCACAAATAGCCTTAACGCCACACTTTCTCTTGATAATTGATAATTCGAATGTATTCCAGCGACCCACCTCGTCCATTTTAAAAGCTCTCACTGGATTGTCTCCACACCAAATGTCAATTGATAACACTACGTTTTGCTTATCACTGTACAAGTCTTCGACTAATTTGAATCCTGAAGAACTGGAATCTATCAAAGACATCATCCAAGATTACCCAATAAAAGAAATATCTGAGGGTATTGAGAAATATTCCCTCGACAGTCAACACGAGGTCTACATAAG
>JAXRJS010000099.1:262500-292500 GCA_037127375.1 Dione juno
ACACACACACACACACACACACACACACACACACACACACACACACGCACACACGCACACACGCACACACGCACACACGCACACACACACACACACACACACGCACACACACACACACACACACACACACACACACACACACACACACACACACACACACACACACACACACACACACACATACACGCCGCGCTCTGTCAATATTTTTATTTTAAAGCCGTCATGACATTGTATACTGTCACAATACTACATTAGCTCAATTATATTTTCCAAAGATGTGACAATGCTTCGAAAGGCGGAGAGCGTGGAATGGAGTGTCTTAACACTCAATTCTCTCCGCTTACCTTGCTACATGCAGGATATAGCGTGTAGCCAATAAAAATATATTATTTTCAGATACCAAAAGAAAATATAGATAAATATACTACAAGTGGCAGCTTTGTGAGGACAGTATGCAAATTATGCGACACGTTGCGCGACAAGGTGGATGCAGGCTTTAGGTATATTATTTGTTAATATTATAGCGGGATTTGAACCCGCGCCTCATGGAAACCGTCACCAAGCCATGGGATCTTCATCTACCTGTGTCCCAATTATTATTATATGCTTTGTACAATTTATAACGTACAGAGACGCTGGCAACGTAGGCGCGGGTTCAAATCCGGCCGCGTTTAAATTTTTATATTATATTTATATGATAGTTTGGATTAACACTTTAAAATTAGTAAATTTGTATTTTTTTTATTATTCTGTATTAAATAGTCTATTATCGAGGAAGGCTATATAGGCTATATATAATATAGCGTTAATCGCTTCAATGTAACCCTCTATTCTTGGTGAATTGGTCTTCAAATCCCGCTACGTTAGAATTTTTACATATTTTCTAATAATATTTTACGAAGGTAACTCCCCCACATAGCAGGGTAGGCAGTAACCTAGTGTTAAGATTTCCCGTTCCCGCTTTCCGCCTTTCCAGGCAATGCGTGTTTAGTGGCGGAACTCAACGCCGCGCTTTTGCTTTGTTGCCAGAGCGAGGAAAATGAAATAATTCATTCTCCCCGAACGGGAATCGAACCTACAAACTGTTGTTGTTTTTTTTTTCTGATTTTATTTAAGGACTTTTTATGTAAACAATATACAAAAATGTCAGTCCCATTGTTCTCTTAAAACAAACAATAGTTTTCTAACAAGTTATACAACAATGTAGCCTCCACAGAATAAGGCTTAGACAGTAGGCATTGAAAAACGCCCACATCCATTAAATTTATATTAAAACGAAGATATAAATAATTATTTTGATGAAATTGAACGCAGCGGGATTCGAACCCGCGCCTCATGGAAACCGTCCAAGTAAAACGAAGACATAATTCCCGGCGTGCTCCGGCATTGTGGACACTGGTACACTCCACTAAGAAATGGTGAATATCGTCATCGTCTTCACACGAGTCATATTTTGGAGAATTTACTTTTTTCATGAGAAAACCAAGTTTTCATAGCGGAATATGTCTAGAACGAAGCCCAAGTCCTTCCCAATGTGAAGACATTGCGTGCTGAGTGCACTGCTGGACCTAGGCCTCTCCAATAAACTTGATCTTGACCGCCCACAATCAAAACTCTGTCATTCACTTGGCGTTATATTCCTCACCCACCTAGCTGGAGACGACCTACAATATTATCCTTGTACATGACTACCCCAGTGGCGATAGGTGTAGGGTCAATATAACAGGTTCTCCTCGAGTACCTTATGTAAATCTTAACCATTAAACATTATTAATAATATTAATATTTGCCGAGAGGAAACTTAGCTAAACTTAACTCAAGTTGGAGGATATTTTCTGATCGTTTTATTTTGTAATAATATTTTCGGATCCGGCTTACCTTTTTTGAAAATTCCCCAACTCGCCATAATATATACATTACAGCAGCATAAATTTTCTTATTATTCTAGAGACTTCCATGAAGCTAACTACAATTGCTTGGTGGCGGCCATTTGCTGATGGACCCGGAGCCCCGCAGTGTTACAGGAAAGTGTTCGAGCCAAAAGTATGGATGAAGCTTATAGATGAGGAAGTAATTGATCTACCGATCAGAAAACAATGGGATGAGAAACGTATTTAACTAACACTGGTATTGGGATCTGTAAGGAGACAAGAGCGGCGTTGAGCTCCGCCATACAACGCGCAAAAAAAAATTAAATGGGCATAAAGTGTGGTGGAAACGGGGATGGGGTGAGGGGGCGGGGGTCTGGTGTCTTAACACTAGTGTTTACTGTAGTGGACTTCGACCCCTTTTAAAACCATTGATATCTAAACAACAAGCAAGACAAGGGCGTTTTCTTTAAAAAATCATTGTGATCACTATAGTTAGCTCAATTAGGGTTAAAGTGACAATAATTTTAATAAATTTCCTCTCTCATGAGAATCGAACCCACAACAAACATATATAACCCAATAAATATACTATTGTCTTATTATTTTTTTCGTAGTTGTTTATCCATGATCTTAACGATATGAACGTATAAATGTTTCTCTTTGCGTGCGACTCAGCGATCACCCGCACGCCACGTGCCACGCGACAACCGGACGCGACCTCACGTGGCGAGTGCTCGAAAACTAGAAGGTTCACGAGAAACACATTCGAGGACCCCTATTGTACAGACTTGGAGCACGACGAGGACAACGAGACCGTAGGATGGTAGTATCATTGTGTGTTGGTGTCATTGTGATGTTTGTGTCATTGTTTGTTCTGTCATCGTGTTTGGTATAATGTGATGTTGTGTCGGTGTGTTGTAGGTCATCTGTGCTTGCTATCCTGGTCGATGTGGTGTCATTGTATGTTATGTCATCGTGTTGTTGTATCATGTGTTGTGTGTCATTGTGATGTTATGTCATCATTTGTATCATTGTGATGTTGTGTTGTTGTGTAACATCCGGATGTGTGTTATTGTGTTGTTTGTTATGTGTTGTAGGTATGTTGTGTTCTTGTGTTGTTGTGACATTGTGTGGTTGTGTATCGTGATGTTGTGTATTGTGTTGCTGTTCATTTATTGTGTATGTGATGTTGTTTTCAGTGTGTGGTTGTGTCATCGTGTGATGTAGGTTATATGTGAGTGTGTAGTGTGTTGTTATGTCCTCATGTTGTTGTGTTAATCGTTGATCGTTTACTGCCAAATTTTAAGCTTGTTTTTAAATCAAATGCTAAATTAATTTTTTGTTTTTCAATCGTTTAATTAGTCGTGATAAGTAATTTATTTAATCACTATCAATACTACTGGAATAAGTGGTACAACTACACGTCAACTATTGCATAATTATGTGTCGTACAAGACATACGTTCTGACATGACACACTAATATGTTGTTCTCTTTATTTAATATAATTTTACAGAGACCGTCGCAGACGCAGTGGGCATAGCGTTTGATTAGAATGCGTGCATTTAGGGTTTCATTCCACGCGGGAGAATAAATTTCATTTATTATTTTCATTTCCTTTACTCTGTTAAGAAGACAAAAGGCATAGTGTTGAGTTCCTCACCTCATACCTCTCTCCATCCCTCTGCATACGAGGACAACTTATATATATATATTAGATATATATATATATATAGATATATATATAATATAATAATATTATATATAGATATATATATATCTATAATATATATATATATCGATGATATAGATATATATATATCTATATATATAATCTATATATAATTATATATATATAGATATATATAGATATTTTATGTAGTGTATTGTATCACAGGTCAATTCCAAGAAATAATAGTAAAGATAGTTAGAAATCGTCATCCGTGTATAGCGTTCAATTCAAAGTCGCCTTTAACAACGCAAACGATATTGAGATGCGGTCTGCAGCGACTTCGTTGGAAGAAGATACATAAGAAATACAGCTTTTCATGTCAATGTTGAGATGGCTTCTGCGCGCAGGTGAGGTTATTTTGTGTTTTCTTTTTTTGTTTTATTTTCTTTAATATATTTATTGCCGGATGCCTGTAGTCGCGTATCGGTTGTGGACTCGGACCATATGGGTCGGATGTATTTTGTATATAATATATCAAGTAATAGGATGTAAAAAATGTTCAATTAATGAAATAAGTACTGAAAACAAGCTGTTTGTGGAGGATCTGACTTAGTGAGGTTTATTATCTCGCTCTGAGTAACAAGGACAATGTGGCGTCTAAGTGCCGCAATCTTAAAACGTGTGGAAGTGTGGAATGGAGTGGTCTGGACCTCGTTATCTCCCCTGCTATATGATAAAAGGGCTGAAGCTATAAATATAAAATTATAAATCTAATAATTACAGATTTCTGAATCTTCCCCCTGAAAATTTTGCAAACAATGAGAGAATGAATAGAAAGTGCTATTTTCGTCACGATTGGCCCTCAACAGTCTCCCGATATCAATTTTGAAACAAATTCAAAGTGAGATGTGATTATAGTATTATTTGGGGGTGAGTCGTTTTTTTTTAAATTAAAAAAATGAAATGGAGTCTGTTGTCGTTAGTCTGAGGGAGGATGTACAGTAATTTATATATAAAAAAAAATATATATAAAAATGGAGCCGCATTTGTGTGTGGAAGTATCATCAATTGTTAGCAGCGCACGGATTATAGAGGATTTTTTTAATTCATTTTATCACACCGTGGGTTTGTATATTGCACTTAAGGTAGTAACCCATTGTATTAAATGTACATATATGCGCCATGTCAAGATTACTAAAAAGCATTGTTAAGAAGTGAAAGCATTTTCGAACGGCTCGTAGTTTTTGTGTGAAACGTACAACAAACACAACATACATACATACAAAAAACACAAAACGTGTTCTCTCTGTTTGTGTTATAATATTAGTGTAAATCTATTTAATATTATATTTTCTTTTTATTATATTAAAAAAGAGTTACTAATACAGTAAATCTTATAGAATGTAATTGTTTTTTTTCTTTTAAGATACACAAAAGACAAAGGAGCGTACTCACAAAGTGTATGTATCATTGGAGCAGAGTGACGCAGGCCCTATGTCTGTCTTCTCTCGCGTGTGCGCGCCTCTCGAGTGTTGAAATGCGAGACTGAAGATGTAAGGACGCGCTCGCACCGCTGTGCGGTTGCCTCTCGGCAGTTACTGTTGTGACTTTGAGGAAAAGGTCAGCTTATGTAATGAGTCGTTGCGGTCGCGGTTGCACATCGAGCTGTCTACTCTACTTGGGAAGCAAATATGGCGTTTGTTATTATTTTTTTAGCGGAAAGACAAGGCAAACGAGCATTCGGGTTACCTGATGGCAAGTGATCGCCGACGCCAACAACCCCGTGAATATCTATGGTTAAGGTGCGTTGCGGCCTTTAAGGTTGAGGTAAGACGCGCGTTTTGATGTACCCATGTGTATCGACCTGCGAAACACTGCGCCGGACAGGCCTATGTTCCAAGTGGTGTGGTACGTGGTAAAAACGCACAGTAGTTGAGGCCAAGCTGTACAAGTTAGTGGGGATAAGTATTTCAGCTGTAGTCAGTGTGGTTGCGGGAAAATTCAGCGCAATATATCTCAGCCTAGCCTAGACTAGTGTCTAGCCTCTCACAGTTACTTGGGTACCCAACGATTCGAAGGGCTATACAGTTGTATACGATCAAATGTTTCAAGCGATATGGGGCGAAACCAGAACCAGAGATGAGAACAGTACGCCATATGAGATAGATCACATGTGCGCTATACAGAGCCGTCGGTTGTAAAGGAGCTTCCGAAAGTACTGTCTCGCTCTCCGATGACATACAGCGGCCTGTCGGCCCACTTGGCCTTGTTTTCAAAAAGGAATGCGATACTGCCAGTCACTCCGGCTGAGGCCCAACTATACTTATGTGGCGCGGACCGTTAAGAGCGGGAAAAAAGTATTTCCCAAAAAATGCGACCACGACAAATGGGTTTTTTTTAGTAATTAACGCGAAACCTTGAGTCTACTGGGGATTGAATTGAACTAGGTCCTTTCGCCCACGGAGGGATGCCTCGATAGATGTTACAAGTGCTTTGGCATTCGATGACGTTTTCACGAGAAAGACCTACCCGGGCGGTCGGAGGTACGACGTACCACAGTACTATCTCCGATAGCAATCAATGCTAGAATCTTCCAACATGTCATTGATATGCCAAAGATATAGTGTAGGGGACAGACACAGCCTGGGGAGACCCAGCATTTACGGGCAAATTATCGGAGCAAAAACCGTCCCGACAGCGGACCTTCCTTAATGCTACGCCCGAGTGAGGAAAAAATGGCGACCCACTTGCATAAATTCTCAGGGAGCAATAACTGGGCCAAGTTTTGTAGGAGCGCCCCCATGCCACACTTTCGCCATGTACTAGGCGTAATGTCATGGCCCTCTCCTGCCTTCGACAGCCGCAGCCCAACTAGTGTGTTGTGAGGTTAAACCAGAAGATCACAGATGGCGGAAGGGCGAAACATATTGACGGTTCATTGATCAGCTGGTGTCTCCTCTAATAAACCAGGAGCAGGCGTTTATTATACCTTCCATTACTTTGGAGAGCAGGAGATGATAGTGATAGGCCTATAGTTTCGCTCGGATCCGAACTATCATCTCTATTCGACGTTCGGGTGGATCGCTGGCAGACCGCTCCTTCCATGAAGTCAGGACTATCCGATTGAGTAGGAAAAGTCGAAATCGTGTATTAGCCATCGTTTCACTTAGGAGCGCACTAAGCGGAATGATGCCATCCGGTCCACTCGACTTGGGATGCCAAGGAAGAGAGAGCTCGCCGGACCAGCTTTTTGACGAACTTGAGTCAGCATGAACTCAGGCATTTCGGAATTGTCGGCCGGTGTCATTCCTCTGTCATTCAAGAGTTCTCGAGTTTGAAACAGATAGTTCACAGGAGATCGGATTTTCTTTGGTCGTAGAACCAGGATGTCACTCTTGGGTGTATCAGTGGAGCGAGGACCGAATGAAGTTGCCAAGGGCAGTCTTAGAGTGCGCCCGGACGACGCGTTCAGGCGGATAGGCCACAGTTTTCCCGAGACGGTGACATGCTTCAACCTGGTCTGGAAATTTGCACGCTTAAGGACCTGGAACCCTGGTTGTACGTCTCTTTTTAAGATTCTAACCTTCGGATACCCGTAGCTAGTGCCTCAGCCCAGGTCTGATATGCCTCGCAACTTTTTAACAGCAGATTGTTGACAAGGACACCACAAACAAACCAAAGGCTGTGACTTGCACCAAGTGGCACTACAGAGCTAGGAATATAAAGTTCCATATACTGCAAAATAACTTTGGTGACAGCAGACGCACGGCACTAGGATCATCCGAAGAGAAGCCAACCGCGTCCCAGGGAAAACATGAGTAAAAAGTAAGCATCGCATTCCAATCTGACCGAATTACTAGTGCCAAAAACGACGAGTCGGGGTTGTACTGCAGACTGTTGCGCCTAATGGCACCTACAATCCGTACCTGAATACTCCTGAAAACCCCAAGGGATGTACGACCCCAACGCGGGTACTGTTCCGGAATGTGAAGGTATTGTAAGGAGGCATTTATGGCTATCCACATATGGGAATCGCCGTGAGGCGAATCAACCAAGTGGCAGAGTCATTAGCCACAGCGAGGTCAAATGCAAACCTCCCCACGTGGTCAGTGTGGTGCGTGACCAAGCCACTCGACGTTGTTGCGACTTATTTATTAAGTCGTCAAATATCACGACCTCCAACGGAGGGGTAAGTGAGAGCATTAATCAAGAGCCCAATTGCAAGTGCTCCTGAGTCCGATCCGGTTTATGCGTTCACCTGGGGCCGTCCGACATGGTAGATTCGGACACGGTCTTTGTAATCAATACGAAGCAGATAATAAACAGGTCCCGACCTTCAAATTGGCAAGAGACGACGAAAACTTAAGTCATCTTTATAAACGCTAGAAACTCCGGCATGACGCAGTGAAGTTATGTGTGCCTGGGTAATGAGACAGGTGTATCATCGGTCTGAGAATCTGGGTGTCCGTCCAGAAACTTAAACAACAAGGCCGGCCGAGCCGTCTGAAGATGGGGATGGAACGGCGCTTCAAAGTTGGATGTGAGCCCAATGATGTTACAGAAGTCCACGTTATGGGGGTAGGGGTTGTTAGAAGCGCGTACGCCTCGTTTGCCTGGTTATCGCGCGGTTCTGTGCAAAATTCGACAGGTTCTTGAGTTTGAGGACTCAGGGTGGAGTTCTCCAGCACCGGAGATGTGGCACCCCGCCTGGGGTAAAAATTCTTTCGTAACGATGTCATAATTGAGAGGGGTGAAGGTGGGCGCCGGGCTTTCGGCATTACCTAATGGAAACGCGAGTGCAGAAAAACAAAAACCACTACTAATGCGGTTTTAAAGGCCGAGGGGGTAGTATGTATCCCCGTCGAGTACTGCCCAAGAGTTGCCATCACTGACAACATGACTTTCCACGTTAAATTGCTATCTATTGTGTAATGGAAAAGCTCGGTGTTTTATTATGTGTTTACAAGCATTAATCTGTCTTTCGCGCGGTAGGATATTCACGTAGTGCAATATTTTTGTGTTAATAGAACCTTGGTGGGGAGAAATTAATAAAACTTTGCGATGTAAGATGGAAGTGGACATAGGGAACTATTGCAAGACACTCCGTTTCCACTTTCACCCTGTCTCAGACATTGACATGTGAGTGACGGAAATCAAGTTGTTTTTATACACAGATCAGAAAATTGCCCAACACGCTGCACCGCCCGCCGTGCTCGCGTGCACGCCTGTCCAAGCGGCGGCGCCGGCGCGGTCTCGTGAAGCGGGGGACGCGACGTTGCCAGTGCAACTGCGCAGCCGCGGCGCTGAGCCGCGCGTGCGACTGCAGGCACTCGGATCGGGTAACTGCGTGTGGACATGCTCCGTCAGCTCAGTAGTCCGAGAAAATTGGAAAAGATGATGAATAAATAATATTAACAAACAGTCGTAAAATGGAATTGTATGTATAAAAGTGTAAGAATTACCATTTAAAATATATTCCCATGGAGGACCGTATCGGTCTGTACCGGCGACCATGGACTCATTCAAAAATAAGCTCGGGTTGAACTCGCATAACCCAATCGAACCGGAGAAGCGGGATTATTAGCCAAAAAAAGGTTTTTTGATTCTATAGATAGGATGAAACAAAATTAAAAGAAATTGATCTTATTTATTTTCTCTAGTAGAGCCATTAACGACACTGGCTGTTCTTATCGAATACCTGGAAGATCACGACCCTTCAGGAAGATGACCGAATAAATACATGATCGCGTAAAGAAATGGTTAATATATTTATAATATATGTACGTGTGCGTGTTTGTGTGCGTTGAGTGTACGTGTGCGGGATGTGCGTGTGTGGTTAGAATGGCTCCTTGTAGGTACTTTTAAAAAACTATTATTACTGGTTAAAACTAATTATAGATCTTAATTTGAAAACAGAATTACACTGAAAATCAGAAATAAAATAATATTAAAAATAAAAATAATAATAGAGGACCGTCGTGGGGCAAAAGCACCGCATCTGCCTGTAAGCATGACGGTTGTGTGGGTCGATTCCCATGAGGGGAGAATCTATTTTTCATTTTATTACGCTCTTGTCACCGAGGCAAGCGCGGCGTTTAAACTCCGCCACTCACAGACGCAATATCTCGAAAGGCGGGAAAACGGAGATGGAGTGGGTATGTATGGATGATGTAATTGAATGTTGTCGGTTTCGATCCACACTCCAATTGAATGAAACAGTATGTTGTTTAATTTGAAAATAGAGGCTTTATAACTAGAGATTTTTTTTTGTATTTTCAGATATATCAGAAATCGACAAAAGGACCAGTGATAAGGATTTAATTTTAGGACCAGCGAGGTCATTGCAAGGAGTTCAGAATTTGTGTTGTGGAAAAATTACCTTGTTATAGCTCAGGTAAGGTTGTGATAGGACGCGTCGCCCATGATTACGATTACGATTCCACGAGGGGGATAAATTATAACGAGGTTGCATGCAGTGACGATCTCTTGGTCAATCATAAAGTCGTGGTACCTACCAGTTGTCAGTTGACAGTTGTTATATACAATCGTACTCTATAGTGGACGATCTCTCGGTCGTCATAAACCCTGGTACGTGTTTGCTTATTTTACATGGGAACTTGCAACTGTAAAAACGCGATTGCGGGGTCGATGCCCACTTAGAAAGCTGTTTATTTTCATTTGGCGCCACCAATATGAATAAGGTTGCTCTAATCAGGTGGACACTTGTGTACAAGACCGTATGACGTCACAGCGACATTAGGACTTTTAACATTGACACGATTGCTTATCACTTAGATGTTAAATGATACCCCTTGCTCGTAGGGCAGTTCTGCTGCAATAAGACAACAAGCCCAACAATTGGTCAATCAGTCGGTCAAACCTAACAGGTCTTTTTAATATTATAAAGTTATAAACATATTATTTAATAATAATATATAATATTTCTAGATTCTCCTTTAAATTTTTGCTATATGCTTTATGCAATAATATTGTTGTTATAGTTACTTTAAATTTCAGAAGTAGCTCATTTATTATAAACACGTAGAGAGTTTCTATTCACTCACGCCAATTTGAGCGGTGCGTGTTTTGACACTCTCATGCGGGATAAAGCGTGAAGCTTAAAAAACCAAATATTATTATATACTTTACCTTTGTAGACACGCTATAGAAGAAAACGCGACGTCCATAGAAGATTTCGTGAATAAAAAGAAGAATTTCGTCGAATCTATTTGTGATATGACCATTTTTAGTTATATCTGTGGTAAATATGTTTTTTTTTTATTTCGACTATGAAAGTTGATTTTAGTTCATTCGTTCATTCAATATATTGCTTATAAAATTATAATAATAAGTTGTTTTTAAAAAAATATATAAAGTTTATTACATATTAAATTTATGAAAATATATTTCTATGATTGATTAATAACTAAACGCAAAATTCTCGTATTATACAGGGCTGGGTGACCGCCATTTGGAGAACATGATGTTCAGCAAACCAGATGGCGGCGCGTGTCACGTGGACTGCGACGCCATCTTGCAAGATGGCGGCGAAATACCACCGGCGAGACTTACTAGGAATGTTCTAGCCCTTTGTGATACACAAGGTCTGCATAACAATGTTGGTCATTCCTTAAGGAAAAGCGCAGTAGAACTCGCTGTTAACGCGAAATAGTGAACGGAGACTTTTTGACAGACTTCCCTGTTCTTTTCCGCTATACGAAGGATACAGCGTGAAGCTAAAAAAAATAGAAGATATCTCTCCGTGGAGGGACCGTCCCTCTCCTTTTCACCTTTAGTGATATTACATAACCTATGATTTGGCGCCATTTTATAATCTATACATCTAAATAAAATTGGAGATTTTTCGTTTGCATATTAGTTACAGTATGTCAGGTACAGTTAGTTATTCACACGTTACTAAAACATAAAAAAATATTTTAAAATCTTTTGTCTGTCTGTCTGTCTGTCTGTCTGTCCGTCTGTATTTCCGTTGGTTCCGGCTAATCTTTGGCAACTGAACCGATTTTTATGAAACTCACTAGAAGATAGAAGAGGATTGAGATTTATTACTAGGCACTCAACGCCCAGATAAAATATTGCATATAAAATGTTTTATAGATAAACTGAAATTCTTGATAGATACATACACATGCAGGCATATATATATATATATATATATATATATATATATATATATATATATATATATATATATATATATATTATATATATATATATATATATATATATATATATATATATAAAACGTAAAAATAATTTTATTCCTAAATTAATATGAATATTTGCTTAATAACAATGAACAGTGCTAGAAGCGCGCGTGCAGTCCGAGCTGCGGCGCGTGCGGGAGGAGCGCCGCCTCCTGTCGCCGTCCTTGTCGCTCGCGCTCCAGTACGCGGGGGGGCGCTGCGCGGACAAGGTATTTGGTTTGCTTGTCTGTCCATCAATTTGTCAACCTGTGTTGCTGTCTAGCTGTCTGACTTGATTTTTAAATATATTTCACCTATCAGCCTATCAATTGGTCAATCAGTCAACCTGAATTTGTACCTTGAATATTTTGTATTTGAATTTGAATTTGTCTATCTGTCTTTCTACTTGTCTGTCTACATGTAAACGTGTCAATCTATAAATTTATCAATGTTTTAATAAGTCATATCTATTATTCTATATGCCCCTCATTTTACGCTCTGTCACTCTCTAATTGAGTATTCAGAGGGAACCTAAAGTTATAAATGATATAGTTAAATGTTTCTGAAACTGCCGATTTGTTCGCTTTTTTTTTGGTTTAGTTTAGCACTTGCATTCTGACTCATAAGAGTCAGTCAGTCATGTTGGTATAGTCTTTAAATAAAGTGAAATATTGAACGCACTATCTAGAAAATTGGGCGAAGTTGAGGGAACGGAATGTCTTAATACTAGGTTCCCTCTGCCTATCCTGGCTATATGCGGGATACAGCGTGAAGCTAAAAAGACGTGAAACGTGAAGAAAATAGAGAGACATGTCACTATTTTGTGTTAATAATCGTTTTATTTTTTTAGTTGAATCAAATTCAAGACATTCTACAAGGAAAAGTACTGAGCTTCAGTAATACTATTGAAAGTCTCTCTCTTTCTAAAGTCCCTTATAAAGAGAAATACGTAGAGCTTTTAAAGGAAATTTTTGAAGATTTTAAGGTCAAAAGTGAATATAGTGTCGAGGAACAGGTAAGTTGTATACAATTGTAGTCTATAGTAACTATCTCTTGGTGAGTAAGACAGAACGCAGCGATGAGTGAGTGAGTGAGTGAGGAAAGTCGGGGACGGAGTGTCCTAACACTAAGTTCCCTCTCTCTACCCTGCTATATGCGGGATACAGCGTGAAATTAAGAAGCATTTCACTCGCTTGACCGATGTTCTCGGATTTACTCTAATATAAATGTACTGTACATTTCATACAACTTTTTTATAGCGAGCGATTGAAATAATAAAAGCGCTAAATGTTAAGTGATGCTTACCATGATGAAGTACTGGAGACTGTATTTATATAGATTTAGCCGTTTCCGAGATTAGCGTGCACAAACATACAGATAGACAGACAGACAGATCGGATCTTATTACATTTGTAAACAGCCTCAATCATATATATATATATATATATATATATATATATATATATATATATATATATATATATATATATATATATATATATATATATATATATATTTATTTATTCATTTTGTATTATATGTATGGATAAAATACTGCTTTTTTTTTAATTACAGGTCTCAAGTTTGTTCCGACAAAGCACTGATCAAAGGATTCTGAGTGTCACCAGATCTAATTGGGAGCCGTGGATTTAGTTTTTTTTTTATTTTTATAACATTTTTTTTCGCTTTGTTTGTGTAGTTTTTTTTTCTCAATCGATTTTTATAATTGTAATTGCTTGATAATGTACTTATTTGGTTTAATGAACTGCGGCGTTGTGTTCCGCCAGGCGACGCGAATTGTCTTAAAGGAAAGGGAAGTGTAGGACGGAGTGTTGTGACACTAGCGTCTCTCTGCCTTCTCTACTAGACTATGCGGGATACAGCGTGAATATAATGTTAACTATAACTTCTAATATTTTTCTATACTATAAAATATTTTCTTAATAAATAAATTCTATTTTAAAGACAATTTTCTTTTTATTTCTTTATATTTTTTTAACAATAATTAGTTAAAGAGTCTGTCTGTGTACCAGCACTAGCCTCTGCAACTACTACGTTTTGATTTTTTTCTCTATTCTATAGTCCATTAGTCGATGTAGGCTATAGGCTATAGGCTATAGGCTATATTACATCACTCACTTTACCTGCTGAATGTGGCATGTGTCATTTACATATAATAGACAAATAGAAACGGACTCTAATATAGATATTTAATATATATGTTGTCATCTATATGAGTTTGGAGTAATGTCAAAATCGATTTTTTTATATAATTTATTTAATAAATTAATATACTACCTAATACCAAAGGTACTACAGTATGTGGATAGTGTAGTTAGAGATTTAAAAAAATTAAATATCGGTCTAGTGCGAGTGGTACTAGCGCACCGAGAGTTCCGTACCAATTACAATTTGCGGTCGTATGCACTCATTTTGTGTGAAATGAACTACTCAAATAAGTTTGTTTTAAATGAAATTCCTATTTTCGGTTTTTTATATTTATTTATAGTGTACTACAAGTTCTAACTTATTGGCAAAATTCATATCTCTAGCTAAATGGCAAGTAAGCTGTTGTTTTTGATTATGCAGCGAATTTCTCACAAATAAGGCAAAATATTTTAATTATTTTTAAAGTGTTAATCCACACTAATAATAGAATAAAATACTTAAAGAAAATACATAAAAATTTGAACGCAGCGGGATTCGAACCCGCGCTATGTTCATATTTTTGTGTTTGCTTTAAGTATTTTTAAGTAAGTGAGGCAAAAAGTAAGTGAGAAAAAAATAATATTTAAAATATTTTCCCGCCAAAATAGCTGAATGCTAGTTGTTAAGTTAAACAGAAATTCAAATTAACGGACAGAATATATATATATATATATATATATATATATATATATATATATATATATATATATTATATATATATATATATATATATATATATATATATATATATATATATATATATATATATATATATATATATATATATATATATATATATATATATATATATATATATATATATATATATATATATCATAATACGGAGACATTTACTTATTATCTATCCTTATTACGAGATCTCTTCAAAAAGTTATCGGAGAAAAAAATTCACAAGTGCTGAAGGTACTTATGCTCCAGAACTACTACTACTACACACACACACACACACACACACACACACACACACACACACACACAGACACACACACACACACACACACACACACACACACATACACACACACATACACACACACATACACACACACACACACACACAGACACACACACACACACAGACACACACACACACATAGACACACACACACACATAGACACACACACACACACACACACACACATTCTAGAGTACTCAAGTGCGCACCAGTACTAGTGCGTATGTTAACAGTCAGACTTTATGCCGCTACGCCACGAAAGCCTCAAGCCTGTATATAATTTTAAAAATAATTATTAGTCTACAGTGATCAAGGAGAATTAAGTCTTCCCTATAGACTACTGTACAGGAATGCAAACTAATACAGACTCCTTCCACTGTGCTCTTACAGAATCTTGTCGGGCTATTGATGCTTCGACGTATTCTCATGAAGATGCTTGCAAACTGATTAGATCCTATAATAGCTCATTTTTTGTAATATCTATAAAATCTTAGAAGAAAAAGAAATTTACAAAAAAATATTGTTTTTTTTAGCTTCACGCTATATTCCGCACATGGCAGGATAGGCAGAGGGAACCATTGGTTGAGGGAACCTAGTGTTAAGACACTCCGTTCTCCGCTCTTCCGCCTATCGAGACATTGCGTGTTGAGTGGCGGAAATCAACGCCACACTTTGCCTTGTTATGTTACTAGAGTGAAGAATAATTCATTCTTCTTAAGGGAATCGAACCCACAACCTTCGAGTTTACAGGCAGACGCCGTAACTTAACTTTACTTTGCTTGGAAAGAACTTACCGAATGATATATTTGGAAACTGCTAAATGAATTGCGTTTTAAGTTTCTTACTGGATTTTTGACTCGTAACTTCTCCATTCCTTCTCCATTTATAAAACATATATGGAGAAGAAGATCTTCCATACGTGCATTTCTACGTAATAATTCTTCATTTTGCGTTATAACTGAATTTATTTATTAATTATTTCTGATATCCTTAACCCAAATTCACTAATAGTGCCACTAGATTCCTGCTAACACTCTTGTAAGTCATCAAGAAGAGGACCAGTGCGTTTTTCTCTTAAGAAAACCCATTTTTGGGGTCCATCACATTTACTCCAAAAATAAAAAACGAAACCCTTATAGTATCATAATTTTTTTTAATATATATAAATTAGGAGGATAGGGCGCGGGTTCAGATCCCGCTGTTTTCACGTTTTTAAATGTTTTATTTAAGTATTATTTATATACTTAGTGTGAATTAACACTTTAAAAATAACAACAAGGTAGTTTGTTATAGTGTATGTGTGTGTGTGTGTGTGTGTGTGTGTGTGTGTGTGTGTGTGTGTGCGTGTGCGTGTGCGTGTGCGTGTGCGTGTGCGTGTGCGTGTGCGTGTGCGTGTGCGTGTGCGTGTGCGTGTGCGTGTGCGTGTGCGTGTGCGTGTGCGTGTGCGTGTGCGTGTGCGTGTGCGTGTGCGTGTGCGTGTGCGTGTGCGTGTGCGTGTGCGTGTGCGTGTGCGTGTGCGTGTGCGTGTGCGTGTGCGTGTGCGTGTGCGTGTGCGTGTGCGTGTGCGTGTCGTGCGTGTGCGTGTGCGTGTGCGTGTGCGTGTGCGTGTGCGTAGTGCGTGTGCGTGTGCGTGTGCGTGTGCGTGTGCGTGTGCGTGTGCGTGTGCGTGTGCGTGTGCGTGTGCGTGTGCGTGTGCGTGTGCGTGTGCGTGTGCGTGTGCGTGTGCGTGTGCGTGTGCGTGTGCGTGTGCGTGTGCGTGTGCGTGTGGGTGTGGGTGTGCGTGTGATTTGTGGGGGTTGTGCGTGTGGGGTGCGTGGTTGGGTGGGGGCGTGCGTGCGGGGCGTGCGTGGTGTTGGGGTTTTTTTTAAGTGAAAGTGTCATGATTTATATATATGGAAACTTTTTTGCCCTCGGTCCGTATGTCTTTTGTCTCTCTGTATTTACCTGCCCAAGAGTTAAAAAATTTCCCAAAATACCCAAAGAAATGGTCTTTTGGTTTTGTCTTTAAAAACCCTCAAACTTCAAAGCCCGTTTTTCCGCATATTGTTTTTTTTGCCCCTTTTGGGTATAAAATTTCTCCGCGTAAAAAAACCGGGGGGAAAAAATTTTAAAAAAAAAACATACGGAACCTCGGTGTGCGACCCCCCTTTTCCTTTTTTTTTTAAAAAAAAAAAAAAAAAAAAAATTTTAAAAAAAAAAAAAAATTTTTTTTAAAAAATTTTTTTAAAAAAAATTTTTTTTTTAAAAAAAAAAAAAAAAATTTTTTTTAAAAATTTTTTTTTTTGGGGGGGTTTTTTTTTTTTTTAAACCCCGGGGGGGTTTTTTTTTGGGGGGAAAAATTTTAAAAAATTTTTTTTTAAAAAAAAATTTTTAAAAAAATAAAATTTTTTTTTTTTTTTTAAAATTTTTTTTTTAAAAATTTTTTTTAAAAAAAAAAAACCCCCCCCCCCCCCCTTTTTTAAAAAAAAAAATTTTTTAAAAAAAAAAATTTTTAACTTTTTTAAAAAAAATTTAAAATTTTTAATTTTGGGGAAAAAAAAAAGGAAAATTTTTAAAAAAAAAAAGTTTTTTTTTTAAAAAAAACCCAAAAAAAAATTTTTAAAAAGTTTTAAATTTTTTTCCTTTTTTTTCCCCCCCCGGGGGGGGGGGTTTTGGGGCCCCCCCCCTTTTGGGGGGGGCCCCCCCCTTTTTTTTTTTAAAAAAAATTTGGGAAATTTTTTAATTTTTTGGGGGGAAAAGGGGGGCCTTTTTTTTGGGGGGGGAAATTTTTTTGGGGTTTTTTTTTTGGGGGGGGGGGGGAAATGTTTTTTTAAAATTTTGTTTAAAAAAATTTTTTCCCCCCTTGGTTTTTAAAAAAAAAAAATTTTTTTAATTTTAAAAAAAAAATTTTTTTTTTCAAAAAAAATTTTTAAAAAAAAAAAATTTTTTTTTAAAAAAAAAAAGGGGGGGTTTTAAAATTGGGAAAATTTTAAAAAAAATTTTTTTTAAAAAATTTTTTTTTTGGGAAAAAAACCCTCCCTTTTTTTAAAAAATTTTTTTTCCTCCGGGTTTTAAAAAAAATGTCCCCCTTTTTTTTTTAAACCCCTTTTTTCCCCCTTTTTTAAAAAATAAAACCCCCTTTTTTTCTAAAACCCCCCAAAAAACCCCCCAAAAAACAGGGTTTTTTTTAAAAACCCAAAAAAAAAAACCTTTTTGGGGGAAAAAAAAGGGTTTAAAACCCCCAAAACCCCGGGGGGAAAAATTTTTAGAAACCCTTTTTTAAAAAACAAATTTGGGGGGGGCCCCCAAAAATTTTTTTTATCCCCAGGAAAAAAGGGGCCCCCAAAATTTTTAAAACCCCCAAAAAACTCCCCCCCCCCGCGAGGACTTGATGCCGCGGACCAGCTTCTTCAGATGGCAAATAACGGAATTCGAATCCATGGAATTTTGGTATCCCAACTTTGATTGGGTGGATATTAGAAACCGTCGGCGTCTTACTGTTATAGCTGGGATATCTATAGGTATATTTTTTGGTGGTTTCACGCTGAATGGCAGGATAGGCGGCGGGAAATTAGTGTTTGGACACCTTTCGACAGTGTGTTGTGTGGCAGAATTCAACGCTGTCTTGTCACCATCGTTGAGCTTGGAAAATAAAAATACTTCATTCCCTCAAGTGGGCATCGAACCTACAATCGTCTTCATCAAATTCAGACAGAATCGTAGATTCAATTCATGTGATAAAGAAATTATAATTCTTTAACAGTGGAGAAAGATTCTTTTCATCAGTTAAAATGCATGAAGAGAATGTACATTTTATTTATGAAAAGTAAGTTGGGGTCATGGGTTATGCAAAGTACAGTCTATCTATAAATTATCTATTTTAGCCTTTTTTGTTAAACATCCTGGGGTAGGCAGTCACATACTGTGCCCATTGCCCATATTGCGCTGATATAGCCTCTAGCATTTCATAGCAACTTAAATGTAACTGAAAATGCTATATATTTATACATAAATTGCTATTACAGATTTCCTTCCACTCTCCACCGCCACGATAATGAACCGCCGTATTCTTATAACATCCGCTAATTATTTGGAACCACACATGCATAGACAGAAAGACCTTAGGGTCTGGTGCTTAGGGAGAGTTGGCATGTTTAATACTCCATACCGATATCGCGTACATCGTGCAATACGAATATTCCCACGAAGCCTCAATCCAGAACACCAGCACGGTCCCAGGGGGTATCACGTGCCACGTCACGATGTAGCCGTTATCATAACTTTAGATCAGATATATATATGGAGCGCTAGGCCCAGACATTTTCAATATGCGTATCGCGCTGAGCTGACAGGATCTCACCAGACCTTGGACGAGGATTTGCTGATGGCAGGCTCCGGCTACGAATATATGGAACATGTACTCGAAAATTACAAAATTTTCTACGCAGCGTTAAAAAGAGATGACATTGTGGATTGTTCCCGATACATACCTAAGTGGTGGGGTAAATTTATTTGTATAAAAAATGTGAAGAGGTTCACTGGGGTGCAGAACGGTGGTGCCCTCTTAACTGAGTACACTACGCTAGTTGGTGTCGGCTGTTTCGCGATACGCTACAATGAGGACAGAATCTTCGTGTTCACAGACTTGCGGTATTATGTACACTGGATATACAAATATGCCAATATAACTCCCGGTCAATATTACGAGTATGCTTATCCTGAATGGGGCCAGTCCTTGGGTGTTATTTATGATGGTAACTCCAACCACCCTTACATACCAGTATGGCAGATTATGCCGGACTTGTATCCTTTGGGCAAATAGTAGAAAAATAAAGAAGGTCTTAATTGATATTGTTTTTTTTTGGATATATCCCGTATTTAATACAGAAGCTAAAACAAGAAAGCCAAACGCTTATTAAGCAACTTATTAAGCAACAGCTTACAAAGCAATTAGATTGTACATTCACTACTAGAGATAGATACATTCATTCCCACGAGCGAATGATGAACTTCGCGATGTATATATATATATATATATATATATATATATATATATATATATATATATATATATATATATATATATATATATATATATATATATATATATATATATATATATATATATATATATATATATATATATATATATATAATATATATATATATATATATATATATATATATATATATATATATATATATATATATATATATATATATATATATACTTTTCTTTCCAAACTGTTTCTGAAGATGATGTCAGGAAGTGTATCAAATCTATTTCCTATAAACCCATTGGAAGTGACTATCTCAGTCTCGACATGATTCTACCCGTGTTGGAAAGCATTACACCAGTGGTCACCCACATAATAAATATTTCACTGACAAGTAATGTTTTTCCGGCTCAGTGGAAGAATGCGTATGTCGTTCCCTTACCTAAAACTTCAACCCCACTACCGTTGCTGAATATCGTCCTATATCTGTTCTTCCCCTTCTATCCAAAGTCCTTGAATCCTTCGTAAACAATCAACTTCATGGTTTTCTCTCCTCTAACTATTTCTTATGTCCTTATCAATCTGGCTTCCGTCCGTCCCACAGTACAGTTACTGCGTTGCTGAATATCACTGAGGACATACGTTGTGCTATGGATAACACCAAACTCACCGTGATGGTACTACTTGATTTCAGCAGCGCTTTTAATTCTGTTGATTTTGATATACTTCTGGGCACTCTTCGCGCAGCTAACATCTCTTCTTCTGTTATCAACTGGTTCTGTTCATATCTCTTCGGTCGTCGGCAGTGTGTAAAAGCTAACGGTGTCACATCATCATGGTTGGAACTCACTGCTAGCGTACCTCAAGGCGGCGTTCTCTCTCCACTTCTTTTTTCTATTTTTATTAATAACATATCAAAAATCATTTCTTCTCCCTACCATTTGTATGCAGATGACCTGCAGTTATATAAACATTGTAATTTGAATGAATTACCTAAGGCTATCGAAACTCTAAACAAGGATCTTATTGCTATTCAGTTTTGGGCTGAATCATTTGGCTTATTAGTTAACCCTAAAAAATCGCAAACTCTTATTATTGGTAGTAACAAGATTAGAGGTAGAATCAGTTGGAACTCAACGCCGAAAATTTTGTATTCGGGAGTTGAAATTAAATACTGTAAAAACATAAAAAATTTAGGCCTTATTTTTGACAGTAATATGTCTTGGACCTCACACATTAATGATATTAGCAAACGCATGCATTTCTCTTTCCATTCTCTCAAGCGTCTCCAATATTTCCTCCCTCCCAAAACAAAAATTATGCTTGCGCAATCTCTTCTCCTGCCAATTCTTGACTACGCCGACGTTTGCTATTTGGATGTGACCGAGGAGCTATTAAACAAGCTAGAGCGTCTTCAAAATCTCGCCATACGATTTATCTTTGGTTTGCGTAAGTTTGACCACGTTTCTCAATTTCGCGCTCAGCTTAATTGGCTTCCTGTCCGCCTTCGCCGAGATATGCACATCCTTACACTCCTTTTTAAAATTCTTAATTATGAAAATTTCCCTCTTTATCTCCGCTCTCGTTTTAACATACTCCCCACTCCCACACGCTCTAGGCGGTCGTGTGTCATACCGACACTAGACATACCTAAGAGTAATACTAAATACCTTCAGAAATCCTTCTCAGTGTATGCTGCAACTCTGTGGAACCAACTTCCTAAATCCATCCAAAATAGTCCAACCATCATTTCCTTCAAATGTCAATTAAAAAAGCACTTACTCGCAAGTTTAAACGAGTAAATTGATTTTCAGACAGTCATCAATGTTATAACCTTATTTTCAGCTCACTTATGTATGTATGTATTATGTATTTTTTATTTTATATATATATGTATATGTATGTGGATGTGTATGTATGTATATTTATATATGTATATGTATGTATGTTTGTATGGTGTATTTATATGTTTGTGAATATTTATGTATTTGTAATAAGTAAGTATTTAGTATATATTATAGTTCCATATTTGTATATATCAAGTTTATTTATGTGTGACATATAATTAATTATATATGTATTTCTAATTTATTATAGAATTAATTGTACTATATTCTTACCCGCTGCTTAAAAACTCATCCACTACCATAGGTTGGCTGGAAGAGATCTCTTATAGGGATAAGTCCACCTTTGTGTACTACTTTTTCTTTTTTTAATGTTGTTACTCTTATGTTTTTTTTTAGTACAATAAAGAATATTTATATATATATATATATATATATATATTATATATATATATATATATATATATATATATATATATATATATATATATATATATATATATATATATATATATATATATATATATATATATATATATAAATATTCTTTATTGTACTAAAAAAATATACTGTATATATATATATCTTCAATTCAAATAATTTTACTAACTACCTACCTACCTACCTACGTAATAGTTGAAGTGGACCCTAGGACTTAGACTTAGACTATGTGACGCCACCATGAGTACTTTGAGTGCATGTGTACTGGTACTGGTTCGAGCGTGTGTTCTCTGACTCCAGAAGGATTGGATCCATGAGTATTTTGTGTGTGTGCGAACTAGTTCTAGTGCCACTTTGGGCACCCCATGTGTGTGTGCTCTATTACTTATACTGGTGGCACTTATACTGGTGAGTCTTGCAATACATTTATACTGGTACTAGTGACACTTTAAGCACTTTGAGTGCATGAGTACTACAATTGGTGTTTCCATTAGTACTCTAAAAGCATGTACACTAGTGCTGATGCATTCTAGAGTACTCTTAGTGTGTGTACAGTAATCTGATATTTTCACATTAGTTCTAGTACTTTCTTAAATGTGTGTACTAATAATTTATACTAAAAGCAATAATGAAGAAGAGTTTTGTATAGATCGAGAATAATTATTTACTTAAATGATCATATTCTGTTAGGTTTTGTTTATATTCTTCTTGATGTTCTTCTTTAGGCATGGAAACAAAGACGTTGCTTGTGTTACGTACTTTATATTTTAAAATTGTTATATTAACGATGTTGATTGATTGTTTCAATTTTAGTTGAAAATGTATGAATAATAAAAAGGATTTAAGAAAAAAATAAAGTAATTCTAGAAAATGTCTTTGACCAATCTGCCATACCAAGCTGTATTACACAACCTAGCCTATCAAGTTTCTCCACTGTAGTTTTAATAGCCTAAAAGCTATCACAGATTTTGGCTTTCGCATTTTGATCGAGTTCAGCTTTGCTTCGACCGAGAGAGAGAGAGGACCGTGGCGCAGAGGCACAGCGTCTGCCTGTAAACTCGACGATTTGTGGGTTCGATCCCCACACTTCCTACGGTTCCCTCTGCCTATCCTGCCATGTGCGGGATACAGCGTGAAGCTATTATTATTATTATATAAGCTTTGCTTCATTCTACATACTAAATAGATAAGTACAACATACTACTATCATATAACTTATCATACGATCTGTAAAGAGATATATGAAAAAATCTTTTAGAATAGAAACTTTTGTATATATTTTAATTATACATATATAGTTTCACGCTGTATCCCGCACATAGTAGGCAGAGCTAATCGAGTGTTGAGACACTCCATTCCCCGCTAGGCTTGCTAGAGCGAGGAAAATGAAAATATTTCAGCTCTCCTAGTGGAAATTGAACCCTGAAACCGTCGCGTTTACAGGCAGACGCTGCGCCTCTACACTGCGACGGTCTTCATTATTATTTTATATCATAAATATTTAATTGAAAGTTCTATAAACAAATAACATGAATAAATTAATAATAAGATAATTTGAACTGTAAAGGTAAATTACTGAGTTTCTTGCGCCGGTTCTTCTCAGGTCTGAGTCATTAACTTTAGTGAACCTTTGGTAATGTATTTGACGTTCAAAAAATGAATCATGTATTCTTCTTCTTCTTCTCTTTATTTATGGCGTTCAGAGCGTGCCAGTTGGGCACTCCACTTTGCCAATGTCACGTTCATCTACAATATCTATAGACACCCTATTTAGATAGGTTAGATGAATCAGGTCTTTTGAATAATTTGTTTCTGACTTCGAGTTTGACTTTGACTTTGACTTTGACTTTGATTTTGACTTTGACTTTACACATAATTGCAGATCGTGGATTTACCAGTTAATTATCACAACGACAATGTACCTGTGAATGCAAATGAATGCAAATTGGTGTTTTACATTCCAAACAGATGTGATTTGTTTTATTTTTTTTCTTAAAAATTGCTACTACATGGAACTACAGCCGGATTTTGTAGGGTCTTGTAGGGGACACGTTGATGTGCGTAAATTTATATATATATATGTATATATATATATATATATATATATATATATAATATATATATATATATATATATATATATATATATATATATATATATATATATATATATATATAAACGCAATAATGTGACACAAACGGTGTGGACATTTCTGCATTGGCGAAGTGTTCATATAACACGATTGCCATCGGCTTACCTTTACGTTATATATATATATTATATATAATATATATAATATATATATATATATATATATATATATATATATATATATATATTATATATATATATATATATATATATATATATACTATATATATATATATATATATATATATATATATATATATATATATATACTTCAAGCCAACGTCCATACCACGTTGAACACACCGGTTCTCGTCCGATCACCGAAGTTAAGCACCGTCGGGCGCGTTCAGTACTTGGATGGGTGACCGCCTGGGAACACCGCGTGGCGTTGGCATCTCAGAGGGTGTCTAGCCAATTATCTGTCCGATATTTGGTTTCCGGCATACGGGTACGCGACCCCGGGACCTCGAGCCACCACTTTCATAACCCGATCCAATCCATGTAAGTGGTGTCCCTCCCCTATATTCCAAGTCTTTTCTGCCTCTTATTCCCTTTCCTTTCTTGGTTTCTCCCAGTAATGGGTTTGGAGGTCAGATGGCAATCGCTCCACAAAAACCACTTCGCCACTCATATGGACCGATTGGTCTTAGTCGGAAGGCAGACCCTGGCAAAAGCCGGGACTAATGCCAGGAAGAAGAAGAAGATATATATATATAATTCAAGTCAACATTAATAAATATTAAATAAAATAACAATTCATTATTAATGACATTATACTCAGATCAAAACAACTTATGATAGAAGAAATATCATGGAATAATTAATTTTATTTATCACCAACTTTAGTTGAATCTTTTTATTATTTTTAAAATGTTTATTGACACTAATGGAAGAAAAATACTTAAATAAAATGTATAAAATTTTAACGCAGTAGGATTTGAACCCCCGTCCCATGGAAACCGTCCAAGCGCTCTGACCACTAAGCCATGCGTCCTTCATCACGCTGCGTCAAAATTCTTATATGCTTTATACAACTTATTACGTCGTCAGCATCTCTGTAGGGAGATTATTACCAATTTCCGCTACACAAAGATTATTGCAAAGAACAATCATTTGAAAAGAGAGAATAAATAAATAAAATTATGTATCTATGTACTTACGTAGTACGTACTTATGGCGAGGGTGCTGACTGGGCACTGTGGTCTGAACAGCAATATGTACAATATAGGTCTCAGCTGCACAAGGTTGGGTAGAATATGGAATGAGACTGAAGTAACACGACTCCATATCGCCACTCGTATGGACCGATTTGGCAAAAAGCTGGGTATGGCTAGGGCGTCGACGTTAAACGACGCGCAGGCACATCGCCCTACACCTGCGATAAGTGGGCAAGGGCTACCGTGTCAAGTACGGGCACGGCTAACGACGTCAGTACCCAGACGGAAACTCCGCTTTGCAACATGGAATATTGGCTCTCTAACCGGACGATGCAGAGAACTCGCAGATGTACTCATAAGACGTCGGGTCCAGTGTGCTTTCCTTCAGGAAACTCGCTGGAAGGGCAATAAGTCTCGTAACATCGGGCAGGGTTACCGCCTTATATACACTGGGTCATCTACAGGCAAAAACGGTGTGGCGGTAGCGCTTTCTGAAGAGCTTCAGAATGGGCTTCTTGAAGTTGACCGTCGCTGCGACCGCTTGACGCGGATAAAGGTACTGATCGAGGGCGTTATCACAAACTTAATCAGTGCTTATACTCCCCAGGCAGGTTGTAGCGCGGCTGAAAAGGAGACTTTCTGGGAGCAGTATGAAGAGGTACTACTCGCTATACCGTCTACCGAATCAGTCTTAGTTGGGGTCCCCCCTTGAACGGCCACGTGGGTAGGGTCGCTGAGGTGTATGAACGTGTTCACGGGGGTTTTGGATATGGTCTTCGCAATGCAGAGGGAGAAAATATTCTAAGAACCTGCATTGCATCTGATCTGGCTATCGTGAACACTTTCTTCCAGAAGAAACCTCAGCACCTTATAACGTATAAGAACGGGTCCCTCTTAACTCAAATTGATTATTTGCTGACTAGGCGGTGTCATATGGGCAGGGTGACCAACTGTAAGGTCATTCCCGGCAAAAGCCTGACGGCTCAACATCGTCTCCTTGTCATGGACAATAATGTTACTCCGAAAAAGAAAGTAGCTGAGAAACGCAAGCCTAGAATTAAGTGGTGGTTGTTGAATGGGCCGATGCAGACCGACTTCTTGGCGGAGGTGGAGAGTCAAAATCTACTGACTAACACCGAGACCGCTCAGACTGCATGGGATCGAGCTCATTCAGCAATCATTGCGGCGGGCAAGCGAGTTCTTGGTGTTACTAAGGGTGGGCGTGTCATCGACAGGGAGACATGGTGGTGGAATGACCAGGTGCAGGGGGTGATTCAGGAAAAGAAGGCTGCGTTTAAAGAGTGGCAGCATTCCAACTCTCCTGAAGACACACTGGAGTACATAGCAGCGAAACGGGCCAGTAAAAGAGCTGTAGCCAGAGCCCGCAGAGAAAGTTTGTCGCCATTGTACGATAAACTTGAAACTGTGGAGGGGCAAAAGCTCATATACAAACTGGCTCGTGCTCGAGATAAAGCGACGCGTCAGAGATTGCGTCAGAGATTCTCGGGGCACGTTGCCTTGTAGTCATGCCTCTGTGAAGGAGAGATGGAGAAGCTACTTTAAGGAGCTGCTGAACACTCAGCAGTCGACGCATGAAGAACGGAAAAGCGGTAGGACCTGACGACATCCCAGTCGAGGCGTGGAAATCGTTGGGCTCTCTTGGTGTGCTTATACTTACTGACCTGTTTAACCGTATCTTGAATACTGGAAAGATGCCACATCAGTGGCGGCAAAGCTTTATTATCCCTATTTACAAAGGAAGGGGCAGTGTTCAAGATTGCGGTAGTTATAGGGGCATAAGATTATGAGCCACACCATGAAGCTCTTCGAGCGCATGATCGGCCTCAGGCTCCGCCAAGAATGTGCTGTCTCTGAGTCCCAGTATGGTTTCAACCAGGATCAGGCACTATGGACGCCATTTTTGCCCTCAGAACTTTGATGGAGGCTTACAGGGAAAAAGGAGAGCTCTGCATGTGGCCTTTTTGGACCTGCAGAAGGCCTTTGACTGTGTGCCACGTCAGTGTATCTGGTGGGCATTGTGATCCAAGGGGATCCCTGAAGCCTATATGAGGTTATCAGAGATACGTACAACGACTCCGCTTCAGTGGTTAGGACCGCTGTTGGCGACACCAAGCCCTTCCCGATTACAGTAGGGGTTCACCAGGGCTCCGCTCTTAGTCCGTTCTTATTCAATGTAGTGCTAGAGACTGTCTCGGTTCACATCCAATGCCAGCCTCCGTGGCTGATGGTGTATGCGATGACATAGTACTCATCGACGAGAACCGACTGATGCTGGAGCGTAAAGTGAACGCCTGGAAGGGTGCGCTTGAGACACGGTGGTTTCAACTGAATGTGTCGAAGACCGAGTACATGGCTTGCGGGAACCCGGACTCGAGCACCATCCATATCGGGCCTGAGCCAGCCGTTAAGTCGGAGAAGTTCAGGTACCTTGGAGCCGTTATGCATGAGTCTGGAGGCATCGACCACGACATCCATGCCCGTATAAACGCTGCCTGGGCCAAATGGCGGGAGGTCACTGGTGTGGTCTGCGATAGCAGAATACCGCCCAAGCTGATAGAGAAGCGGACTGATATACAAGAGCATTATCCGACTGTTCTTATATACGGCAGCGAATGTGTGTGTGTGTGTTTTTTTTTTTTTTTTTTTTCGTCGAGGGAAAAATACGCTTCCGTATCATAAGGCCTAGTCTCTCAGTGACCCGTATGACCCCTAAAAAACCCTCAGACTTCTTAGCATCTTATTCCCCGTGGGATGGCCGTAAGGCATTACTTCACGGGGGGACGATTAGCAAACAGCTTTTTCTCTTGTGGTGTATTTAAATATTTGTACTTTTCCGAGCTTGCTCTTTCCTACGTAGGTCTTTCTAGGACATCCCTTGCGTAGTCGCTTATTGCTTCCCAGATGATGTACACGACAGCATTATCTCGACTATATTATCAGGACATATTTGCTTGCCAACTCTGGTATGCAAGGCATCTCTAACTTCTTCGTAGCTTGGACATTCGAAGAAACACGTTGAGCGTTTTCGTCCTCACCTCTGCACCTTAGATATCTGGGGTATTCTCATGTTTAAAGCGGTACAAGTAATCTCGGTAGCAGCCGTGACCTGAGAGCATCTGGGTGAGGTAGTAATTAATCTCACCATGCTTACGGTTCAGCCACGGTTCGATCTTCGATATAAGACGATGGGTCCATCTTCCCTTGGTTGATATATCCCACCTCGACTGCCACTTTGCAATGCCTTTTTTCGTCTCACATTATGTTTTGCCTCCGTAAAAGTTAGATTAGAGTTAACCTTTTTGCTCCGGTACAGATTCATTCGTTCTTCAGTCAATATTTCTATAGGAATCATCCCGGAATCACGCTTATTGCTTCCATAGATACCGTGCGAAGTGCGCTAGCTACTCGGAGTGCACCTATCCTATACACTGACGCCATCTTTGTCTTGCTGCTTTATTTTTAAGCGCATCAGACCAGATTGAAGCACCATATAGGAGTACTGATGTGACAACTGTTGACAATAGCTCTCCTTCTATTTTGTTTAGGTCCTCCGATGTCGGGCTGAGTCGGGCAATGTTCTTACGACTACCGTTCCTTTCGCTGCAGCGTATTTCTACTTGTTTTTTACGATTAATACGTGAATCAATCATTATACCCAGGTAGCGAATGTACGGCTGCGTCGTAAGCCCGTGATTGCCGACCCTGAGTGAGGTTGTCTCCATTTGTTTTCTGCTGGTGATCAGTACGGCTTCGGTTTTATGCTCTTCCAGCTCTAGTCCAGCCAGGTTCTACCACTGTCGAATTATTTCGAAGGTCTGTCAAAAGTCCAGTGAATCTCTTCCAAGTGTTTGGCGACTACTACCACTGCCAAGTCATCGGCAAACGCAACCAACCTTGCTTCCCGAGGCACTTCACGCTTTAGTAACCCGTCATACATTATATTCCACAATAGGGGACCCAATACAGACCCTTGTGGTACTCCACCTGAGATTTTGTATTCTTTTGGTCCATCGTCTGTATTATATACAAGTACCCTATCCGCGAAATAGCTAACTATTATGTTGCATAAGTAAGCTGGTACCTTCATGTTTGAGAGAGCATTCATAATAGTATCCCATTTTGCTGCATTGAACGTATTCTTAACGTCAAGGCTTGCGACGAGGCAGTATTTTTTAGAGCCTCTCTTCCACCTAGCCCCCGATATCGCTTTCCTAGCAGTGTTTAGGACAAGGTTGACCGCGTCAAGGGTCGATTTTCCTTTTCTAAATCCGTATTGGTGTTCCGAAAGTTGTGGCTCAACTACTTTCTCTATTCTACCAAGAATTATTCTTTCCAATATCTTTCCCGTCGTATCTAGCATACACAAGGGGCGATATGATGATGGTTCGCTTAGGGGTCTGTTCCCTTTCGGGAGAAGCACCAGTCTTTGTCGTTTCCATGTAGTTGGAAAGGTTCCTTCTTGGAGGCAGTGTGTGT
>JAXRJS010000099.1:297500-300000 GCA_037127375.1 Dione juno
TTTTATATATAGCCTATGTTATAAGTTTCTAGTTCTTAGGTGCCAGTGACGCAATGTAATCCAGGGCGCGTTGAATTTGCGCGGGTATGGGGGGTGGAGTGGGGAGATGGTCACCGATTGGATGAAAGCCGTTTTCATCAGCCGTATACAATAAGTGGATGACCTGGAATCAGAATATTTATGTACATTTTATGTTTTAAATGATTTATTTATATAGGTACTTATTTTTAAAAGGTTATGTTAAAGCCTATAGGCTACTATACTAAAGCTGAAATTTTTTTTGTTTGTATGAACGCGCTTATCTCAGGAACTATTGGTAGAAATTCAAACATTTATTTTATATATATATATATATATATATATATATATATATATATATATATATATATATATATATATATATATATATATATATATATATATAATATATAACAATAAGACTCTAAAAAACGCGGGATACAGCGTGAAGATAATTAAAAAAAAATTACCTGGCCATCAGGGGCAGTATATTGGTATTGACCCTCAACTAGAAGACTTGGCGCCTCATTATTTTGTACGGAACCACGTTGCTCATGGTAAATACCACCTTCTGTAGAAAAATCAAAAATATATATATATATATATATATATATATATATATATATATATATATATATATATATATATATATATATATATATATATATATATATATATATATATATATATATATATATATCTATAATTTTTGAATCAATAAAATAATCGATTAATCCAGTAAGAGAATTACATTTAAAATATATTATATATTATTGCTCAAAAAACGGAGAGGGCGGAGAGAATTGACACTTCATTTTAAACCCGAATCCGAGACATTGCAAGTAAATGCAAGTGGCGGAGCTCAACGCCGTGCCTTGTCTTATCAGAGTTCTGAAAATAATTGACTCCCTCGAGCAGGCATCGAACCTGCAACCATTGCACTACTGGTAAATTCTCGTAAAAGGCTTGTAATGCGATATATGAAATCATATTTATTTATTGTAAGGTTTCTGCTAGTTAATTATTAATTGTGCTTTTCTATTTATTAATCAAAAAGAAAAGGCAAAGCGATAGGAATCGTATTATATGGACACGTCACTACGGTTGGCCGCCAATTTTATTTTTTGTAATTTTTTTTAGCTTAGCTTAGCTATGCGGTTGGCCCTATTGGCCATGACACCGGTTGGGATTCCGATTTCATATATCGCGTGTATATATATATATATATATATATATATATATATATATATATATATATATATATATATATATATATATATATATTTATATATATTATAGAGTTACCTATACCAGAAAAACGCAGCCAAAATACCAAAAGATTCAACGCAATTTAGTGAAAAGTGGAGAGTAGTGTCTTAACACTAAAATCTCTCTCTCTCTCTCTCTATAGTGCTATATGAGTGAGATGGAGATACCTGTCTGTAGCGCCCATCTGTACGACCCGTCTTCGTGTGGTCCCTCGAAGTCGTTTCTTAATATCGCCTCGGTACTTTCACTTGTTTCTACATTGATTACGGCTAGAGCTAGCTGGAATATATATAAAAAAAAATTATTTTGTAAACAAAAATACTATAAAAGACGTAAGAAAGTAGGAGGTACTGGAGGAAGGTGCATGAGGACCTCTCGGAGGGGTATGAAGAGGTTAATGACAGTGGACGAGGCGAAAGAGGACCGCAGGGACCGCAGCGTGTGGCGCTCCGTCCTCTCTGACTATCCCGCTAGGGATAAAGCGTGGACTGTCATAAATTCAGACCATTATATTATACCGTAGCGGGATTTGAACCCACACCTTATATTGATGTCCACAACGAAATTTTCATTATGTTTGCTAAGAGTTTTTTTTTTTTTGGAATCTATGTAAGGGTATTTTTACACAGCAACACCATTTCCATTCTTAACTTAGTATCGTCTCTCTCTCTCTGTGAGATTTTTTTTGCATGACTTAACATGATTTTCATTAATATGGAAGCTAATTTTAATATTAAATATTATATGTAGATAATAAATATTTAAATTGTATTTGTAAAATCCAGTCATTGTTTGTCTTTATGTAATTAGTATTCAATTATTAATAGCTTCAAATTCATTCATTTTGTGTAAAGCATCGTTCGTACTGAGCTCTTTTTTATATTTTTGGCGTTCCTTATAAAATTGATCTAGCGCGAGTAGTGCTCGCGCACCGAGTGCTCCGTACCTATTTCACGATTCTACATATATACTATATATTCTACATATATACGATATCTACATATTTTTGGGACGAAATATTTTTTTAATAATTTTTAGTATTTATTTCTATAGCGGCAACGGAAATAAATAATTTGTGAAAATTTCAGCTTTCTAGCTAGCACGGTTTATAAGATACAGCCTGGTGACAGACAGACAGACAGCGGACAGTCCGTTCTTTAGGTATGGAACCCTAACCACTTGTCTGTGTGTGTCTGTCTATCAAATAATCATA
>JAXRJS010000099.1:305000-328790 GCA_037127375.1 Dione juno
GTCATATAAAACCACATTTGTATGTTTATTGAAATAGCTTTTAACCGACTTTAAAATAAGAAAGTTATCAAATTGAATTGTACGATTGTAAGCGCGATGGCTTGTGGGTTCGATTCCCATGAGGGGAGAATGACTTATTTTCATTTTAACGAGGTAACAGGACAAAGCGTGGCCTTGAGTTCCGCCTCAACTCAAAACTCAATGTATCGAAAGGTGGAGAGCGGAGAACGGAGTGTCTTAACTCTAGGTTCCCTCTGCCTACGTTGCATATATAATAATATATGAATTACTTAGGCTTCCAATCCACTGTAAACTAACGTTAGACGTCTATATTCTTCATATAGCTTCAATATAACTACAAATAAGTCCCTATACCTACTAGGCCTGCGAGGGAGAAATATAAAAAAAATATATATATGTGTTTACTCTCCACCAAATTTTTTAGATTTATGGCGCATTGAGAATTGGTATTTAACGCCGCACAGCGAAATGCAAATAGTCCGTCCCACTCAGGGAAATAAATTCCCCCAATGGGACTCGAACCCCCAACTGTGGCGTACTGTTAGACTCTACGGTCTCAGTTACATAATAACTTTTTAATTTTCTAGGCATTCCCATAAAACTAGTTTCTTTATTGAGTAAATATTTCGTAAGTGTTTTTTTTTCAATAATAACTTTAAAAGTTATAATTTATTCAACAAACTGACCTTTGACAGGCTTATTAGGCGAAACGTTACTAACGTGCAGCTATATATAGTTTAAGCACTCGACTTCGCTCATATATTAAATTTATTTTATATAAGCTATTACAATGAGACAAAATGCACAATTTATTAAAAATAATGATTAGATAAATCCTAAACTAAAGCTGATGCTATGCGTATGAAATTCTTTATATAATTTTTTTTAGGTTCACGCTGTATCCCGCATGTAGCACTGTTCCCGCAGACAGAGGGAACCTAGTGTTAGGACACTCCGTTTCCCACTCTCTGTTCTGTTTTACAGAAAGAAATGCCACTAAATGATAAAAAAGAAATACTATTTGAAATCTTGTCATTTGCGGGAAGTGAACTTGTACCCTTTGGCTTAGTAGGTCGTGCCAATCAAAAGGGTCATTGAAGCTCAAGTTACTTAACTCTTATACATTTAAATTTTATACAAAACATGTTATTTTGTATATTATAGTATAGTATATATTTCTAATTGTCTTTCGCCATTCACTACGCATTGTTAGAGCTAGAGTGGAAAGTGGGGAGCGGAGTGTTGTAACACTAGGTTTTCTCCGCCTATCCTGCTATATGCGGGATACAACGTGAACGCCATCTGGCAGCTTCAGCTGGGACTGTATTTAATTTGTTAATGTGGAAAGAAGTGGATTCAAGTTTTAGTCCATACAAAGTTTAGGCAAATCTCTGTAGTAGTACCAGGTTTTGTGTTTGTAGCTTTAATTAAGAAGACAGCTTTCGTTATATAATTAAATTTGTTTCGCTCTCCATAATATATATACAGATAAATAAATTTAAACATCAGACTTTTTTAGCCTCATTCTGTATCCCGCAAGTGGAGCGAAGCGAAGTAAGAAAGAATGAATGAGTTCATTTAATTAATGATATATATATATATATATATATATATATATATATATATATATATATATATATATATATATATATATATATATATATATATATATATATATATATATATATATATATATATATATATATATATATATATATATATATATATATATATATATATATATATATATATATATATATATATATATATATATATATATATATATTAGATTAGATTTAGCTTGGTTTTCTCTGCCTGCCATAGCTGGGTAGCTATGTGCGTAAACATATCATTGTTGAAATAGATTTAAAAAAAATGATTACGTTTTTAAAATGGTGTGTAACTTTTTTTTTATTAAATCGAACTAAGTAAATTTCATTTTGACCATTGGAGAAGATAATTATATATTTAATTGTGTTTTTGTATAAAATGAATTAACATGCTTATTATAGTGTAATTTTAATAAAAAAAAATAACTTACCAAAACAATTCCTACTAGTTGCTGCATTTTTCTATTTCTCCGAAAAAGAAAACCTAACAAATAATACAACTTTAAAAAAAAACTAAAATGCTATATTGTCTATGCAATATTTTCACAAAACTAAATTCCCGCGCAAATTTGACATTTAACAAATATCTTTCACACTTGACGTTTGAAACTAACTGAACTCCTTTCACAAGAAACTTATTCAAAAAACGTATATTTTTAATAAAAAATTAGAAAAAAAATTAAAGTTTGCAAATTTCATATATATGGCATATAAGTCTTGCTTTATGAAGAACTCCAGCTGTACTGGTAATGTATGGGCGTGCTTGCCACTTTTGACCTTATCCCGAGCTATGTGTTTAGCAATTATCGTGTGAATACAAAATTGAAATGAAAGTGTTTGTTTGTTATTTTGATTATAATACGTGTATGGATATTTATGTAATATTTTTTTTTATTTAAGAATCTGAATCCTTTTAGAATCATTTTCTGTTGGTTTGTTTTTTTTTCGGTTTTGTGATTAATTCTTTTGGCGTTATTGGCTTTGACAGTGACGCCGGGTGGGGGGGAAGAAGGTATAGTATAGAATATGGAGGGCGTAGAATAAGGGCGGCCGTGCCAAGATGTGAAAATTTATGCTTAATTTATTTGCATTTTGTATGTAATCGCCCCGTAATCAAAACCTACATGGTACTTCCCGATGACCTAGAATTATGAAATTTGGCAATAAGTTCCTTGGAGTAGAGAAAAATATAATTTTTAAATAATCGCAATGTAAAGGTGCAAGCTTCGTTTCCTTTCCAGAAACTCGCAGCTTATGGACCTAGAATAAAGAATTTTGGCAAGAATGGAAAAGTTATAGTCGTAAGTTCTAATAATTTTGAGTAATGTCAAAGAAAAAATAATAAAAGTGAAAATGTATGCAATAATTTTTAACAAACGGTAGGGACTGAGTGTCTGTGGTGGATAATAAAAAAAAAAGTAAAACAAAAGAAATTATTTTTCTGTGACATCATAGAAAAAAATCACTTACAAATTGAATTTGTCAGCTTTTATAAATTGTACTCTCTCTCTCCATTGACCTATAATCATAAAATTGGTTGTGTGTGTGTTATTATTCTCGACAGACAAATAGTCCGTGCCATTTTTTACATGTATTTTTTTTTAATTTTTTCTTTGACATCACTCAAAGCTAGACTTACATGACTTTATAATAATTTCTGTCCTTAAGATTCCTGAAATAGGCCATAGACTATCTCTATTTAAATAACCTCCACCTTACTAACACACACACGGCGATGGATTCAAAATATCGGTCAAGTGCGAGTTTATTTGATTTCGCGCACCGGGAATTCCGTACTAATTTCAATAGATTGTAAGTCACCGGATAGTGGGTATAAGGTATAAAAACCGACAAATTCCAATTTCGGAACTATAGCTATATATATATATATATATATATATATATATATATATATATATATATATATATATATATATATATATATATATATATATATATATATATATATATATATATATATATATATATATATATATATATATATATATATATATATATATCTGCGGAAACATCCGCAAAAATAGAATTGGCTAAAGCAATCGTTTGTTTATTGAACATTCGAGTATTATAACTTAATTAGTTACACCTACTGACTTCTGGTTAATTTACCAAAGGCCGTGTTAACGATCGTGGTCAAGGTAGCAATAAATATATCTTTTGCGCAAGTTGGAAATTTAAATTGATTAAAAAAGAACAACTTCAATACTATATATGTATAAATACTGATAAATAATGTTTTAAAGTTTAAAGTATACATAATTAAAACTGTTATAGAAAATACTGATACTTTATTATTAACGAACTTTAAATACTTATATTTAGCTTCACGCTGTATCCCGCACGTAGCGGGGGAGGCAGAGGGAACCGTAGGTTGAAGGAACCTAGTGTTAAGACACTCTGTTCCTCATCGCATCATCTCATCTCCTTTCCGCCATTCGAGACATTGCGTGTGGCGGAACTCAACGCCGCGCTTTGCCTTGTTGCCAGAGCGAAGAAAATGTGAATAATTCATTCTCCCCTCATGGGAATTGAACCCACAAACCGACGCGCTCACATGCAGACGCTGTGCCTCTGTGCTACGACGGTCCTTAACATCTGTTGTTTTATAATCCATTACTAATATGTCTTGTATTTAATATCTTTTGGTTCTTTTTTCAAAATATACGGAACCAATTAATATAAATATATTTGTATTCTTGTAAGCTTCTGTGGTAACAGAAGCGGCGATCAGCGCCGCCGCTTAACAATGTCTCAAAAATTAAAAGATAAGCGACGAACGGAGTGACCGTATTTCGTTTATATATATTAAAATTTTTCAATATATATTTTACCTTGTTTTCTTTACCAATTTACAGGAATGAATTAAATTATTTCAATGAATTAAATTTAATTCTTACTTATTAATTCGACTTAAGTATTCGAATTTTCAAAAATTGGAATTAAATCTTAACTGATAATTTTATACAATTTAACAAGCGTATTTTCATTTTAGCATCGCTTTTACCTTTTATCGTATGTAATCAAAATTATTTAAAGAAATATTTTCATAATAAGAATCGATATGAATTAATATTCGATTCAATTGCATACAAGTTCGACTATAGCCGACTATTATTTATTATAATCTGTTAAAAGTACCTGCTTTTGACAGAAAGAAGACTTGCGTACCGTGAACTGTCATAACTAATCGGAACTAATCGGCTTGTGCTAGGACTGTTGATATTATTTAAAACATCGGACTTTCTATATATCGATATTTTTAAATATATCAATATCGGAGTTTGATATATCGATGTTTAAATATATCGGCTTCATTTTAAAAAAAATATATCTTAATCTAATAAGTAGTTTAAACAATGATTTCACATTATATAATACAATATATTAGTTAAAAAAATTGAGTTATTCAGGTATATTAAGTGTTAGTAACTTGTGGGAACCAGGACTCGAGCACCATCCATATCGGGCCTGAGCCAGCCGTTAAGTCGGAGAAGTTCAGGTACCTTGGAGCCGTTATGCATGAGTCTGGAGGCATCGACCACGACATCCATGCCCGTATAAACGCTGCCTGGGCCAAATGGCGGGAGGTCACTGGTGTGGTCTGCGATAGCAGAATACCGCCCAAGCTCAAGGAACTGATATACAAGAGCATTATCCGACCTGTTCTTATATACGGCAGCGAATGTTGGCCAACATTATCTCGGCACACTCAGGAGCTTCACGTCACGGAGATGAAGATGCTGAGGTGGATGTGTGGCGTTACGCGGTCCTGACCGCATACGCAACACATTCATTCGAGGTAGTCTTGGGGTCCGTGACGTAGCGGATAAGCTCCAAGAGCGTCGCCTGAGATGGTATGGCCATGTTATGCGCCGATCTGAGAACTATGTCGGAAGGAAGTGCCTTGACATGTCTGTCCCTGGAGTTAGACCACCCGGACGCCCAAGGAAGCGATGGCTGGATGTCGTGACACAAGACATGAGAGCCAATAAATTATCCACTGAGGATGTTAAAGACCGTGCAAAGTGGAGTAGGCTCAGTCGGAAGGCAGACCCTGGCAAAAGCCGGGACTAATGCCAAGAAGAAGAAGAAGAAGATGAAGTGTTAGTAACTATTCCTTAATTTATTTAGGCCATCATGTGTAGTCCTTTGTATATTTTTCAGTAAGAGCTTGTAAAATACTCTTTGTTTTATTATATACTGATTAATTTGGTTAATATTTACTTAAATATTGATTGTAGAAGCAACTGATATCCAGTGCATGTGTATTTTTATTTTACAAAAGAGAGCTGTCAGAGCTATCTACGAAATGGACATCCGTGAGTCTTTACGTGAAAATTTTAAGGAAGTAAACATACCTACTGTTTACTTAGAATATATTTTTGGAAATTTATTATATAACCACAAAAGCATATATAAGTTTAATAAAAATTGTAATAGGCATAGCATAAATTTAATACCTTGCCTGATAATGTGCTAGACTTGTCCTATAGGACATTTAGAAACTTTATGCTAAAGCGTTGTATAGTGAAGCTAACTACAGTTTTAAATACTTTTATGATGACAAGGCTGTCTGGCAGTCATATGAATTGTTCTAGAAGTTGTAGTATGACATTTAAGAAATTGAATTATGTTACACATATAAGGTGAATTTAAAAAAGCCCGACTCACTTTCTTGTGTGTTCTTCTTAGTAAATTATTTTATATTAAGTTAGTTGACAATTGAAAAATTTTCGTTTTTGAATTTTTTGTATTTTGAACTCTTTTGTTACTGAAGTAGCAGAAGAAATTAAACTGATAACTGAAACTGAAACTGATAACTGAAACTGAAACTGATAACTAATAAAAAAAATTGATCGAGCAATTAATATCTTTGTTATAAATATAACAATTTTTTTTAACAATATAACAGATATTTCAATGACAATATGTTAAAATATTGATATATCTAATCTATAATATCGATATTTTTATATATCGATATTGTACCAACAGTTTGCTTGTCTACGAAACTCGAAAATAGGCGGTACAAAAAACTATTTTTACTATACAGTTACAATTTAAATTTTATTTAGGAAGTGAAGCAAATTAGTAAAGTAAAGCAAAAATAGTAAATCCGGGTTGTGTTAAGACCTTGTTTTGTCGCTTGTCTCTTATAGTGTATTAACAATGTGTTCGAATGTGGCTTTCGGAAAAGGATTTAGTTTTTTTAACTTTTTAAGTTCAGACAAAGAGAAGATTGACTTTCTATTTATTGCCAAGTAATATAGTAATAAGTAATGCTTTGGCGCTGCTACGGTTAAGGTTATTTTAGTGCCTTTTAACGAAGTGTTTGCGTTCCACACACTGGAGGGTACCTGCAGATTTAAAAATCTAACGGTAACAACTTAATTTTTTCCACCGAGTTCATTGATGTAGATTTCACTTCTGATAACTTCATATGCCTGGTTAATACTTCCATTGTCTTCTGTAAAATATCCTCATCTTTTTTCTCTTTGATGCCATGGAATAAAAGAATTGCTCTTCTTAGCTATGTCTCCATGCAGACCATATCAAGTTCAAATGGCTCTATGCAGACTAATATAGACTATCTATCACACAAAAGTCTTCAATGTGTAAAAATCTGCATCTTTTATTGTGTAAAATTAATATGAGAAAAGTTATAGTGAACTTAGCACAGGTATTTATATTTAATTTTTTTTTAATAAATATAATAGCACTTTTGAATCTACCCGCAAAAAAAAAGAACAAAAAAAATCTTGGTGCTGTGAAAATTTAATAATATGTATCATATACATTTGCTTTGACTCCGCAGAACAAACAACGAGAGTGATTAAAAATCAAACAAATCATATGAATATGATCATGATGTAATGATAATAGGCTATGGGGTGTGTGCGGCCTGCGGTTAGAACTTGGACGGTGCACTGTTGAGCATTTAGATTGTAAGGTAAGGTCCAATACATATATTTTATATATTTACTAAAATCTATCCACGATAAGAACTTTCTAACATATTAGACTGTAAAAAGTACTATCATTTTTAAAACAGATAACAAATTAGATTAGTGAATAAATAACTAATAATATTAGTCAAATAATAACGAAAAGGAGGAATTTTTTTTTTTTTTTTAATTTAAAAAAAAGTGTACAGTATGGGAAACAGCTGAGTTTGTGTCCAGAATTATTCTATGCTAAGAATCGTTTTGGGTGGCAAGTGAATTCATTAAAACAAAATTATTATTTATATTAATAATAATAATTTTTTGTAATAATTTTTTGTTTTTTTTTTTTTTTGCGGGTAGATATCAGAGTGAATAGACACGTTTTTGTTTGCTCTGTATTATTTTTATAAATAAAAAGTAATTAATTGTACATATGTGCTAAATCTTACATTCTTGTGCTAAGTTGATTATAAACTAACTTTCTAACACACTTTCAACAAATAATAAACAATATAAAAATGGAAACACCAGTGAACCAACTTCTAAAGGGTATGGAAGAACTGTCATCTATGTTTTCCTCAAGAATGGGCGAGTTTGAGAAGAACCTCTCACAGTCTGGATCTACGCCAACTATTAAAACCCTAACAGCAGAATTTTATACTTTTAAGTCTCTTGTGTGGAAAACTCTTGGTCTACTAAAGTCACAGGTTGAACTTGTTGTGCTTGGCATGGACCGCCTGGAGACACTGTCTAGAAGAAAGGTTCTTCTAATTCATGGAGTTGAAGAGGACAAGGACGAGATAGTGCTTCAAAAGGTAACCGGCATATTAACCAACCAGATGAAGTTGTCAGATAAGTTGCCCACATCAATAGAATCTTCTCATAGATTGGGTGGTAAGAACTCTTCCAGACCTAGCCAAAACGACGTTAAGGGGCACTAAAATAACTATTTCTGAATTTTTGACTAGATCGCGTCAAGAGGTCTTCATAGCGGCACGTAAACATTTTGGTATAAAAAAATGCTGGACAGTTGATGGCGTAATTATTATATTACTTCAGAACAAATCTAAAATTAAAATTTCATCCATGCCAGAACTTAAACAATTAATACAGGAATGTTCTGTTATGAAATCTGTTGACCACTAAATTTATATTGTTTATACCATCTTAATTTGGTCGGTTAGCATATTATAAGATGATAGTTGCATATTTTACTGTTTATGTCTTGTTTAACTTCTGTATAGTACATTTACAATTCTTTTTTTTTTGTTTTTTCCTTTGCAATGTTTAAATTTGTACATAATTTTTTTTTGTTTAACATTATAATCATGACACAGTATGTTGACAATAATGTGTTTACGTTTGTCATTTATCGTACAGATTATTAGAGGTGTTCATGACAGCTTTATTTCGTCAACGTTATTAAGCAGTATGCTGTGTATAAAACACCTGCTTCTTTTTAAGCTATATGATATATTACTTTCATACAAAGACTTCAATATCTAAAAAAAAAAAAAAAAAACGCTAACAAAGTGCAAATTGCAACAAATTTTCTCCAAACATTATTTTAATACGTCATTCAACGGAATTAAGCATAATTTTGAATCTCACAAATAAAGCTATTTTGCAACGTGAACAATAGATGTACCCAATATATGAATATATTTTATTATAATTTTCTCCAAAAAAATATTCACAAAATGATGAAATCTGCTGATTTCAGTACTCGTAACTAATACACTTCTTATTCTATTGAGTTAGAGCATCATTTAGAATGTCAAAAATGTCTATTTCACAACGTGAACACTAGATGTCGATGTATTCAAAACATTAATGAATATTACAATTTACTCCAAAGATATATTCACAAAATGTTTAAAGCTGATTTCTATACTCGTTACTAATATACTTCTCATGCCATGGAGTTAGAGCATCATTTAGAATGTGAAATATTCACGAAATGCTTAATAAAGCAATTTTAATACTCGTCACACTAATATACTTCTTATGCCATGGAGTTAGAGCATCATTTAGAATGTGAAATATTCACGAAATGCTTAATAAAGCAGCTTTTAATACTCGTCACACTAATATACTACTTATTTCATGGAGTTAGAGCATCATTTAGAATGTGAAATATTCGTTAAATGCTTAATAAAGTAGATTTTAATACTCGTCACACTAATATACTACTTATTTCATGGAGTTAGAGCATCATTTAGAATGTGAAACATTCGTTAAATGCTTATTAAGCAGATTCAATATTCGTTATTTCTTGTTCATTAATATACTTCTTATTCCATGGAGTTAGAGTATAATTTAGAATGACAAAAATAAAGCTGAAACAAGCGCATGTTGCTGCGCATTTATATTAGAACGATATGCTCGTTTAAACGAACGGCTTTTTTTATATGCTACCTAATATAACGAACAACTCGACAGATTATAATACTGTTAGCTTTTGTCTTTGGTTGTTTTACGTTCCGTTTTGCGTTTGTATTTTTTTAACAGTATATGTTCAAAATTTACAATTAATTTTATTAGTGTAATTTATCTTGTAATCAACATGCACGGGAATCTTATTTAATTATTTTTTTTATATTAATACTTTTTATATATTATAAAGTTTATTTAAATTTTACATTCATTATATAGTTTGTTATTATTTTTTTAATTATATTATTTATATTTAGTAGTTCATATGGTGTATTTAAATGATGAATACTTTCCTCTCTTTCTCTTCCAGCGATTATAGCAGTGCTACTAGTAATGATAATTTTTATATATACTATATATATATATATATATATATATATATATATATATATATATATATATATATATATATATATATATATATATATATATATATATATATATATATATATATATATATATATATATATATATATATATATATATATATGTGTATGTATGTATGTTTGTATGGTGTATTTATATGTTTGTGAATATTTATGTATTTGTAATAAGTAAGTATTTAGTATATATTATAGTTCCATATTGTATATATCAAGTTTTATTTATGTGTGACATATATTAATTATATATGTATTTCTAATTTATTATAGAATTAATTGTACTATATTCTTACCCGCTGCTTAAAAACTCATCCACTACCATAGGTTGGCTGGAAGAGATCTCTTATAGGGATAAGTCCACCTTTGTGTACTACTTTTTCTCTTTTTAATGTTGTTACTCTTATGTTTTTTTTTAGTACAATAAAGAATATTTATTATTATAAAGAATTTTTATTACTGAATTTTACAAAACAGATTTCAAACTTTTAAGTTGGTACTGCTACGTTTTTAAAATAAAATTACATAAGCAATATATTTTTTTGCTTTTCGAATAAATGTCTAATATTTATTAAATTGTACATTTATATTGTTAAGATAATCTAAATATATTAGGAGTACAAATAAGCTTCCGTCATTTGTTAACACAAATTAAATATTTATTATAGAAGAACGGTAATATAAATTTATTTAAAATATTGCCCATCACTTGCAACCACTTTTTCCCATCTTTCAGGCAACATTCGAATCCCACGTGTGAAGAACTCCTTGTCTTTTGAGGCTATCCACGAATCAACCCAATTTTTGGTATCCTTATAAGATGTGAACCGCTGCGCCGTCAGATCATGTGCCATGTGCCGGAACAGGTGATAATCGGATGGTGTAATGTCTGGTGAATGCGGCGGGTAACACTTCCAAATCAAGTGTTTCAATCAATAATTTTTTCGTGTCTAGAGTAGTATTGAGGGCGTTTTTCCTTCAGAGCTCGGCTCAATCTCATCAATTGTGTTCGATAGAGGGCTCCAGTAATTGTTTCGCTCGGCTTAAGCAACTCTTAAAACACTACACCTAGCTGATCCCACCAAATACACAGCATAGGTTTTTTCCTGTGAATATTCGGTTTTGTTATTGATGTTGACGCGTGACCAGGTAATCCCCATGATCTTCTTCGTTTTGGATTGTCATAATGTATCCACTTCTCCATCACCAGTTATGATACGATGTAAAAAACCCTTTTTTTTGTTTAGCTAGCAGCATTTCACCTAAGCATAGTCGGCGTTCAATATCTCTCGGCTTTAATTCGTACGGAACCCAATCTCCTTGTTTATGAATCATTCCTAATGATTTAAAACGATGTGAAACAGCTTGCTGAGTGACTTCTAATGTTAGAGCAAGTTCTTTCTGTGTTTGAGATGAATCTTCCTCCAATAATTCCTCAAATTCTGCAACCTCGTAGATTTTTGGCCTTCCACTGCGATCTTTGTCTTCTACGTCGAAATCACCGTTTTTAAAGTTTTGAAACCACACGACACGTTCTCTCACTCAAAACACCCTCACCATATGCTTCTTCGTGTAATTTATGCGCCCCAGCAGCAGATTTCTTTAAATTAAAGAAGTAATGTAATATTTCCCGCAAATGACGCTTACTTGGCTCAAATTTTGACATTTTCAACTTAAAAAAATTATATTTTACCAATATAAATAGGTAAATGTAATATTAATAGGTTATGGTGTTCTTGAATGTCCAAATTATTTTTTTAGCCGGTTATCATCTGCAAAAGCTAACCGAAACTCAGTGCCGCGCCATCTACAATAAAACGGCGGAAACCATGATTTTTGAGCCGAGTCTCAACAGTTGATCAATTATTAATAAATAATCTTGTCTCTTGGTCTTGACAGGGACACCAAGCTTAAACTAAACCTCTCTTGGTTTACTTTAGTGTTTCACTATATATATTATTTTTACTTTGAGGTAATGTCAAAATTCTTGCAGGTAATGCCTCTTAATATTCTGTGTTTGGTCTATGTAAGTTTTTATGTAAATATATTAAATATAATAATGATGAAGTATAGGCTAGCTCTCATGTAAAATATTATTTATTACTAACCTTATATGTTGTCTGTACATATTATAGATATCTGTTAATTTTGTTATAGGTGAAGGATTTAAACTGGATCTCTTTTAAACATGCATTCTTCTATAGTGTAATGTCATCTCTTTTTTACCGTACACTCTCCTTTGTGTGTTCTCCATTCAATGTGACATTGGCAAAGTGAATTGTGCTCAACAAACAACATGTGCAAGAAGAAGAAGAAGAAGAATTTTGTGCGAGTGTTGAATAAGACAATTTACATTTGAATGGATTGCTTAATGTTTTCTTTTTAAATTTTTTTCTGCCAAGCATGGGCTTTAAAGTGGCCTAAAATAATCTTCCTAGACAATATTTACCTTGATAATACATCAATAGTAAAAAAGCTTCTTAATCTTTCCACAATATCAAAATTTTCAAATTTTTTTGTTGCTGTCATTATTTGTTGTTAGCAGTAAGTGCTGTTTGGTTTTGTTTGTTCTTATTTAAGGATTAATTAAATTCCTTGTGACACGTTCCTTCCATATATTTCTATTTGGAGCCACTTGCATCTAGTGTGGTCCAGTGACAGATGATGTCATCTGCCCACATTGATCTATGTCGGCCTCTGCTCTGTCTCGCTCTCTGTTTTTTTTTCAATTGTCTACTGTCTATCCATATATTCAAGATTCTAAAGAGATGGCCTGCCCATTGCGACTTTAGAAGCCCTTGTTTATATTCTAAATACTTTGTATTTGTGTCTGTGTAAAAATGTGCTTCCTCCATTTAAGATGTTTGCCTTGATCTGTTCATTTTCTATTATTATTAAATCAGCCTGTTTTTGACAACTGCTGGACATAGGCCTGTCCCAGTGCACCAGAGATCCCAGTCCTCTGCTTTCCGCATTCAGTCATAGCAGGCAGCCTTTTTAAAGTCGTCAGTCTATTGAGCTGGAGCTTTTTTATATATATCTGTATAATTAAAACAGAAAATCTGACAATATGTCTTGAAAAAAATGTAATGAACATGAAACAAAACTAGGAGTTTCTTGAAATTTTGTAAAACCGTTTCTTGAATTTCTTTATTGGTATGTTTAGAGTTATACTTAATGGTTAGTTGATTTTTTTTACATTTGATCATATAACATAAAACTCTGATTTCAGTTGTTTTCCTTTTAATATTATCATTGGCTGTATTATTAGCTCATTTCTTTGCCAAAACAATCTGCTGTGTTTGTATCAATTAACAGTAATTATTCTCATCCGTTTTATAAATTCTTTCAGGATGAATCTTCCATAGATGGTCATAACTTCACTTGTTCTTTTGAAGTGATCATCAACTAAAAATTATAAATAAATAAATAAAATTATAAGTAAATTTATTTAGATTTTGTGCTGTGGTTGTGGAATACATAAACTGAGCTTTTCTTTTAGATAGTTCATGATATCTTCTACCGCATCTTTCTACTGCTTGGATATCTGAAACATTTACATACCATAATAAACCACCAAGGGAGCTTTCAAGTATTACGTAACGCAATTTTGGAAGATTTTTGAACCAATAAAACTAATTCCACTGAAATTACTGCTCCTCTGTCCACGGGCTTGTTAGCCACACAGATTCTTTCATCACTGGCATCTGGAGTGCACATGAATACTGTTTTGGAATTGTTAAACCACTTGCATCAACTTCGTCTTCGTCGACCCAGTCGTAATGACGTTCGAATTTGAACACTTTCGAATTTGTGAGATGTGAAATAGATCCCACAGGCTGGACATACTTTTTTCTTACGATCGGATTGTACAGATGGATGGATGGATGGATAATGGATATTCCTTACCGAAACTGTTAGGTTCCACGTTGACGCCGGCGTATACAGAAGGTATAAGTTTGTGCCACTCTGCCACGACTCAGTCATGATCAGGTAAAAGTATTCTGTATTCCATATGCATAAAAAGAGGACTCTGACTTTTCAATGCTGATAAACCTATTCGTACACGTGCCTACTTGCTGGGGTCCCACAAGCGAGAGATTCCAATGACCTGATTGTGCAGTGAGCAGTGCATAATTCCCCGTCCTCGTACTTTTTATGCATCTCGATCTGTGGTCGTGGTAGCTTTACGGGTACGGTATGTACGTGCCTTCTTCCCTCTTGAGTGTTAGAAAAGCGTGGGAGCTAATGAAGATGATGTGCCGTTTCGAGACATTTGGAATCCCATTAACAGCAACCTGTCTTGCGGGTCGGACAGAGGGAGACAACTCCTAATCATCTCCGTTCGGCGGCGTTCATCAGCAGCGCTGCTGTCAATGGCAATATTAATTAGTGTCTGGAATAGCAGGTTGCGAGTCTACTAATGGGGGCTGTCCAGGGCCAGTTCGAGTTTGTGTTGCAATAGGATTGTTTCTCTGATGTTCAGTTTTCTCCAGTTTTTCTTTGGCTCGAATATTTTTTGTACTCGTAGCAGTTTTTTTTTCTTTAAATATTTCTCTTCTTCTTTCAACTCTTTGTGTAGATGTTTTTTCGTCGTGAACATGATCTTTGGCTATAACAGTGTCCCATGCTTCAGTAAGATCATTTATCTCTATTACATGAGGCTAATTTTCTTCATAAGAGTTTCTTGAGCCGGTTTGCTTGGAATATTTTTAATGATGCCTTAATCAATCTAAGTGGTGTATGGTTCCTCATCAGTATTCTGACTTTGCTTATTGTGGATATCGTTCATCTTTAGTTTCACACAGTTGCGCTGACAAGTTAAGCATGAGCCTTTATAGCCCAAGAATAGCTGATGATACAAATCTTCCTCATTTGAGTACATTAATGTTTGAACACTATAAACTCGCTTTAATAACACCGACTACAACGATGTACTTCTGCATAAACACCAACGAATACTGACAACGAAAACAAAATTAAATGACGTACAATACAATCGAGGGATTCCCCGTAAGACGTAAATGAAACTGGGTTGCCAGTTTGGAGAGTTTAAATTCCCTATATTTTTTTTATTTTAAAAAAACAATGTTATATAACGTGTTATAATAAAGACCCCATCCCGCCCTTGTAACGCATCGTAACGTTTTACGAGATTGCAGCTCTGAAAGTGTGAGGAGGGGCCCCATTTTGCTAAAACCAGACATCTGTTCGGTTGACAATTCGTCTTCTGCGCAATTGAGTTCCCAAGAAGTTATTTATCATATCCATGTAGCGGATAGAATTTACGTGATGCGTGTGAAATGTGCAGTGCTTGAGCTCGCTTGCGCACAGAATGGCCAGGGCTCTGGAGAACAGCTTCCCTCACTCCGTTAACGTTTTCTTCAGTTGTTGCCGTCCGTACGGGTCCCGGTGGTTCTTTTTTCATTAAACTGCCCGTGCTCCGCAGAGAATTTACCCACCTCATAATTGTGTTTCCTGAAGGAACGGTACCGTGACGTCCAATGTTAATGTCAATACGTGACGAAAAGCCCGCTGCAATGCCACCACCGATTCATTGTTTTGATAAATTTTTCCAGTGCGAAGACACGACGAACCACATCCCAACGATCCATTGTGGAATCTAAATGACACTACCTAAGGGCCCTTCGAATGAGCCCTTCCCCACCTTTTGTTTTTTTTTTTTTTTTTGACGCTGGGATGAAATGACATTACGCATACCCTCCCCGCCGAGGGGCGGGAGAGGGGTATGTGAGACTCCCCGGTAAAGTCGTTCCCGGTATACCCACTAAAAATACCCAGCGACACTCCGACCTCACCTAAGTGGAGAGGGCCTGGGAGTCCATAGCGTCCAGGCCCTCGCCGGTGACTGCCCGCCCTACGGCAGGCCCTTCACACCCCTCCCACGTGGGAAGGGGTCTTTACAATGGCTGGAGTGCACGGCCATTGTGGTCCGGCAAGTCCCTCATCTCCCGGCGGATTGCCTCCCGCTCCCCCGGGTCCGGGCGTTGGTTTAGCGCCCTCTGACCAGCCTTCCACTCGTACACTCTGGCGAGAACCCAAGCCTCGAGCTCCCAAGGATGAGTCCTCGCCAGAACGCACGACGCCGCAAAACTCACTGTCCGATACGCCCGTGCCACCCGCTGTGCAATAGCCCTTTGTGGCCTGTGGATGGCAGCGGCGTTCTCCCGTCGGTACAGTGAGTCCGCCTATATCGGAGCCCCGTAGAGGGCCATGCTCTTCAATATACCGGCGTATAGACGCCGGCATTGTTCGCCGGGGCTCCCTATGTTAGGGAGGAGCCATGAGAGGGCACCCGCGGTCGCAAGCGTGACGACAGCTTGCTGAAGTGTGCATCGAAGCGCCACCTGCTATCGGGCACTAGGTCCAGATATTTCATCTGGGCCTTCACCTCGATGCGGGCACCCTCCACATAGATATGGGCGTCGGACGGTTGGCGCTGCCGAGTGCCGAGTGCCGAGCTTATTCGGTGTTCATCGCATTCTCCTCGGTGGCCGGCACTGTAACGGGGGTTTCAGTGGCGGCGGCAGCAGCAGGCCGCGCCTGCGCTGTACCTTTTTGGGGGACTGCACTTCTTGCCGGTCATTACGTGGTTTGCGGGCCGACCACTGGCAGCGCATACTGCGCAGTGCGGAGTGGCAGCCTCGCAGGTGGCCCCTCTTTTCCGCAACGGAAGCACGGTTTCGTGCGCTCGGCAGTGGACGGGCAGAGAGCCCGGGTGTGGCCAATGCCGAAGCACTTGAAGCAGCGCATTGGCTTGTCTTCAAGTGCCCGGACCCCGCCGGAGCTAAGCCCGACTGGGAGGCGACCCTTGGTCAGGACTGCCTTGGCTGCTACGATTGGGCACTCCACTTGTATGGTGCCCATACCTCCGCGGCCGGGTCTAATGGCCCGGCTCTTTACGTCTGCGACGGCGCAGCCCCCCGCCGCTGCAACCGCAGCCACTACCTCTTTGGTGACCGAGTCATCTAGGTCGGTCACCTCCAGAGCCACGCACCTGACGGGCCTCGCGACCTTAGCCGCGTCGGCGACAGCCTCTTTTAGCTTGGTAGCAAAGAGGTCTGCCTTCGTGCCGCCCTGAGACCCAGCGAACTCGAAAATTCTAGCCCCCGTTTGTGTCTTCCGGCACGTGACTCTGCCGGCCCCAAGTTCCGCAGGGTTGACGCTTTCACGAGCCCGCCGCAGTACGGACTCTTACGTCTCGCCACGTCCCGCTGCCTCTGCGGTCAACGTGACCACGACGGCCGCGGTTTTAGGAGGAGCGAGCTTCCTCCTCTTGTCAACCGAGGCCACGGCCTTTGTTGCAGGAGGCTTAAGGGCCGACTTCTTCCCCTTCCGCTTCTTAGATGCGACCGGCACTTTGTCCAAGGCACATTGGAGGGGGTGGTGGAGGGCAGAAGTGGGTCCTCCCTCACGACAACCTGAGTTGCCGCTTGGGCAGCCGTGGCGGCTGCACTGGACCTCTTGCCCTTGCCCTTTACTCTTGCCCATGGGCTGGTCCCGCTGGACTGTGGCCGTTGAAGGACCGGGAGGGGCCGGAGTGCTAGGCGTCGCCTTATCAGACGCAAGCGGAGGGCGGAGCCGCTTCTCCGGAAGGTCCTCGATGGCCGCGAAACAGATCCTCATGAAGGCCCTCTCCTCCGTGACAACCTTGCGGATGACATGCTCAAGGTTGGAGGGGACAGATATCGCCGCTGGACCTTCCGAGGCTCCCTCAGGCCGAGCCATGAGCTCGGCAACGCGTGCGTGCAGTCCGGACACCACCTTCTGCAGACGATCCACCTTCGCCTGCAGCTGTCGCGTCTCGTCAGAAGTGGTGCGCTGCGCCAACTCCTTGACGATGCCGAGCAAGCTCGTTGCTCGGCATTTCAGGGCCTTTTGGAAGGTCCCCTTCAGGTTGGAGGACTTGGAAGCCACCTCCAAGATCTCCAGCTGGTCCTCCAGAGCGATTCGCTCCATTTCCTCTACGGAATGGTCCGCGTAGAGGACGCTGGAGGCGCCGTAGCCGGCCTTGGCTCTGGTGGCGCGCGCCTGCTTCTCCTTGGAGGCGATCCTCTCCTCCAAGTCCAGCTGCACCACAACCCTCTTGGCGGGCTTCTCCGCAGAATCTCCAGAGCTCCGCCTGAAGAGAGCCCTCTTCCTCGACTGGCGGTTTGAGGAACCGCAGTTCGAGTCACTGGCAGCGGACTCCATGTCGGAGTAGTCCGACTCGAGTCCGCTCCCTCTTGCCACACTCACACTCACGCACGGATGGTGCGCGGCTTGTCCCCGATGCCGAAGCATCACGGGACTTGGGTTGGCCCTGAGAAGGGCCTTTTGGTTGGCCCTGAGAAGGGCCTTTGGGTTGGCCCTGAGAAGGGCCTTTGGGTTGGCCCTGAGAAGGGCCTTTGGGAAGAAAACGCCCGGATCGTCCCTCAAAGCCTTAGGCATTTCTACCTAGACCTTCAAAATCGAAAACAGCAAGACAATAGTAATGACGTATCGATAGTACAGTGTTCGTTTGCCGCTGGCCTGCCACTCCGTTACGGTGGTCAGGCTCAACGTTGCCCGGGGGAAACTACGTGGAAGTCAACACTGTGGGGAACCCCCAGCCCTTCCCCACCTCACTTGACCTCGCCAGCAAGGAGAAAAGGCCCCCTATTTTTCATCCGGTTCCCGTGAGACACCCTGTACCTATATGTGATCTATATTTTTGTGTAGGTATATATGAGTCGATATTTACTCATATATACCTACATAAAATAAACACAAGACACATCTTAAAATATAACTTCTAACTAATCAAACGACTTATCGAATCGATGTTTTTTTTTGTATTGATGGCTTTTTGATTGGATGAATGGTGTCTGTGCCTTTGTAATTATGCTATTCTTTTCTTTGTTTAATCATGGTTGGATTTTTTTGATAATACAGATTTTTAATACATTACGTCTGTTTGTGTATATATAATGTAACAGTCATATTTGGGTCTCTTCGGGTTGGCTGACGATTGTTGTCGTAAATGTTAGAGACTTCATCATGACCGGCATCTCCATGAGGGGTGCTTTGCATTCCAGTCCTCTGTCGCCAGAGTGGATTCTTTGGTGTCCAGCGATGATGTTGGGGGACGGTAGATGTCGAAAACACGAAGTGCTAGATTGCCAAATTGAATTTCCCCTCAAAGGGACTGAAATGTAAGGGTGTTCAAAGCAGGCAGTCGCTGATGGGCCAGTGACCTCCTTATGGCGATTAGTATGATCAGGCCATGTCAATGTTCTGCTCACGGAGCAGAAACCTGAAGAAGTGGAGATGATTCCTTAGGCCTATTCCAGTACACGACGTGTAACTTTAGTCCGGTCATTTTAGACATAAATTTGTATGTGTGATCAAATAAAAAAATTCCGAAAGATCCAAATTTTCATAGAGACCTTAGGTTTACCACAAGGAATAAAGTGTCAAAAGTTCCCATCAGTCTCATGTGAGCTTAGGGATTTATTCGGGGCCCAAGGTCAAAATTTTAGGTTTTTTTGGATTTTTCTCGAAAGCGGTATGTTTTTCGAAAAAGTACCTCAAAGCAAAGTTGTAGATCTTAAAATTCTCTATAAAAATGGTCCCTATGATTTTTTCTCTAAGACCCACTATTTCCCAGATATTGCGCTTGTAAGAATCACGTTCTACATAATATGCACACATTTCCACACCACCGGTTAGGTAGTGTACTCGGCGCGTTTTTTTTAACACGGTATTCCCGGTAGGCCTATTCCTCGAACGTTTATGACGTTGTTTTCAGAAACAAAAATTATTTAATAGTATGAAGATTATTGATATGGGTTACTGAGTTTAACTGTCATTCTAACTTTTTTATTACTTTTTTTTATCTGACTCATACTCTTCATATTCAACTTCAGCAATCGTGTTTTCTTCAATTTCTTCTTTTCCTTCCTGTTGATGAACGGTTACAAATTATTCAAATGAAGATGAATCAGTTGCCTCTTCATCAAAATCACATGAATCTTCCTCTCTTGTATTTAATTGAACATTTGAGCAAGAACACCGTGGCAATTGGTACACGCTGGAGAACACTGCAACCCTACTTTTTTACATCCACATTTGGCACAACAACCTTTCTAACAATTGCAAAAAATAGTGTTTAGAAGTGTGTGCCTTGCTACATCTGAACTTGATAGTATACTCGAAACAAATGTTGACTAGCAGATGCCGATGTTGGAGGAAGACAAGATAGCTGTACTTGCTTTTTGTTTCGTGTATTTTTTACAAATGTTAAATGTCTGTACGTATCTATGCAATCAATTTTAATTTGGACCTCCATAAACCGCAAGAAGAAACCGAATTCCTTTACTAATTAGTATTTGAGAAGAAGAATTAATTTCTGTAAGTACTTTTGCGCAGTTTTTTCAAATAATTTTAATACTAAATTTTTGCCCCTTCTAAACATTGCTGACGTAGTATTGCATCCGGTTATCGCATGTAAAAATAAAATAAAGTTTTGGCATTTTGGTTAAGCTAATAAACTTTTAGAAGAGTATTTTACTGTCCGTTGCTGCATTCCCAGGTTTTAAAAAGTAAATAATTTTATCAGATGGAGTCCTTGCAGTGAGTAGTACTAATAAATCAACATCTTCACCCACTACAATAGTTGTATTTCTTGCATTAAATTGGTCTATTGCTGTTTCAATTATGAGAACATTGGCGTCATTCAGAGCTTGGCACGGCAATATTTTCAGATGTTAATTTTACTCAATATAGAAATAAAACGAGATTTATTATTAATGTTTTCAAAAAAATGTTGTTAATTAACTGGAACTGTCATAAATTCGTCAAACATTATGTCGGTACCTGAGGATGTTTTTGTAGCATGACGACGTTGTTCTGCAGCTTTTATGTTCTTTGTTGTGTCACTAGAGTCATCAAATACTACCGTAACTGTATGACCATAATGTATACGTAAGTACTGAACATATTTTTCAAAAATTGCGTTCAAGATTTCTTCTCGATGATGATCCCACACAACGTGATGTAGTAGATATTCTCCATCAATAACGTGAGCAGCGTTTGTACAATCAACCTCAGCATTGACTGATTGAAAGCAATCGTAAAGAGCCGACTTCATTGTTTTACGCATTCCAGCTGCATCCAAGAGTACGAGTATCCACGTGTAAGGAGCAAAATCATATGCGAAAAATGTTTCAATTTCATCTTCAAAAGTCTTAGTGACACTCATACGTTGAAATAATAATACTGGGTCTATTAGTACTTCTTCGTCGTGAACTTTCACACTGCTACTCACAGCTAAAAGAGGAAGTACTTTATCTATGCTTTCTAATTCTATATGATTGAAAGTTTGACCAGTCATTTTAGACATCGAGGCAATCCCAACTTCACGAGCTTTATGACAAATAATCTTATCGTCATCAACGACTCCTGAAGCAATAGATAAGATTTTGTTAATTTCGGAAAAAGGATCATGAGATGAAAACCAGTTAAGAAGTATTTTAATATCTTTAGCGTATTTCTTAACTCTCGAATCACTCGCATCTACATGTTGATCTGTCGTGTCCATTCGAACATTAGAAAGAACTTCCAACTCTCCACACACTGTTCATTGCATGCATTCCGTAAATCCTCATTCTTTCCGCATCCTTTATGGAACTGCACAAAAAAGCTGTTTTCGAGTCTCCGTGTCCATACTAGTTAAATGTGCTTACACTAGAATCATCATCATGATCTTCTAAAATTTTTGATGTTGATGGTTGGGATTGATAATCTTCCATTAAATGCTTTGAGCTGGCCAACACTATTGCATTTTTTGAGCTGAAAGATAAGAACATAAATTTACACACGACATATCGACAATCTGCAAAGTGTCGGAAATCACAACGGCAACACTACAGCCACATAACAATAACAAACATAACCTTTGTATAAATCCTATTCATGCAAACAAAATATCTTATCTTATTAGTATATAGACAGTCACAGTACCACTGCTGGTTACAAAACTAAGATTTTATTCAAAAAGGATCTAGCTACTGACTGATGGGCAAAAACTATTATAATACCATTCTTGAAAAATTTTCCGTGTAACCCACGCCTTTCTGTTTGATCGCCACACAACTGGTAGACTTGTCTTGTCTGTGCATCGCATTGCACGGGGTGTTTCTGAATGGTGCACTAGTAAAGGTTTCAGTTTGAAATCACCAGTGGCATTACCACCCACCAGAAGTGTTAGTCGATCTTTCGCAGCTTTGAAACCACTGGCTTGACGTTCTTCTTTAGAAATGAATGTTCGAGATGGCATTTTTTTCCAGTAAAGTCCGGCCTCATCAACATTGAAGATGAGACAAGCAGGAATTTTCTCTCATCTAATGAACTCTTGAAACTTGTCTGAAAACTCACCTGCAGCTTGAATGACAGCGCTGGCCGCCTCGCCTGTTATGTGGAAAGAAAGTTTTGAAGTTGAACTTTCGCAGGTGATTTTAACTCATTCCCGATTTTTATAAATCGTTCTCACAGTCGATTCCAAAATCTCTTCCAACAATTGTTGCTTTGCCTCCGTTTTCCATTCTTCTTAACACTTTCATCTTCAATTCCAAAGTGATGCCTTTACGCTCTTTTTTCTTTAAAGGCGGCATTTTTAACGTAGGGTTAAATTATGTATGTATCTTAAATAAATGTTAAAATACAACCAGCCGACCGATTTCTCTTTTTAGGTTTTGTTTAATGAAAAATGGGAATGAGCAGGACGCATTCTGGTCACCGAGCAATTCGCGGGACGATTTTTTCTTTCCTCCCAAACTATTATGTGTTTTTTCTGTGAAATAACATTGTTCTTTGGATCATAAGCACGATATACTTTTATATTAGGACACTCCCATACACTATTCTGGTCTGGTGTTCATGCAGTTTTCTCTTCGTGATGGTGAAAAATTAAAGTCTACTCACGGTTAGCACCGAGTATAATCAACACCACTTTAAAAGTACATGTAACATAAGTATACACAGCAAAACACGATGATTAAGTCTTCCCTATTAAATAGTCAACCATAGACATAATACTTAACTGAACACAGTGATTAATAAAACAAACGAATTGATAGCAAAAACGAAAGGAGCGCATCGTATGGCAAACACCGACTATTAGTTGTAATTTTATCATGTAATGGTCAAATGGTTTTTATGATATTTTTCTGACGATAGTTCAAATTTCTTTCCCCAACTAATGGTAAATTAAAGTATGATATTCGAAGAATGTCTTATCAAATTTTTACAAAAATATATGAATATAAATACAATGGCAGCAATTGTTCGGACTTGTCTCGAAAAAAAGTTGAATTGCGGTGCCCCTTATAACTTGAT
>JAXRJS010000100.1:0-60000 GCA_037127375.1 Dione juno
GGATAAAAGGGTTGTGCCCAAAAAAGGGGCCCTTTTTCCAAGGCCCCCCCCATGCGGACCATATTTTTCCCTCCCCCGGGTTTTCCAACCCCACCTACGGCGGGGTTTTTGGGGGGGGGGGGGGGGGATGGGGGGGGGGGGGTTGGGGGGGGGTGGGGGATTTCCCCCCAGGGAAAAGGGGACCCAAAGGGAAGCCCCGAGGGCAAACCGCCCCCATCCCCCTGGAACGCCTCACCCCAAATGTTCAAGAACTACTGCCCCTCTCTTGGGGGCGCATTTCCAACCGCCCCCGACATTTGGATTTCCCCTTTGGGGCATTCAAACCATTTTTAAATGGCACGCTTCCTCCACTTCGCAGGGCCGCCATGAACGGGAAAGGAAAGGTACCCGCAAATTTTCCTGGACGGTCGAAGGGGGGCGACGGGGTGGGGGCCCCCGGATTGCTCCCCCAATGTGCCCGGGGGGGCACTCCCCATCCCCTTTGGTTTGAGGGTTTTTGGCCGAAATCCTCCGGGGCAGAACCTTCCGGGTTAGAGGGGCCCTTTGCTCTATCCCGCGGGCCCTCCTTTCGCAGCAGGGGTACCCCCCCCAGGGTATACCATCTCCCTACCCGGGATTCTTTAAAACCAAATGCATCGAAATTTCAGGGCCAAGGGCACACGGGCCCTCATCCCGTTTAAATTGCTTTCCTGGCAAAACCCCCTAACCCCACCCACGGGGGCTCAAAAAATCCAGGGGTCCCCAAAAAAAAGGTTGGGCGGAGTGGGGGCTCAAAATTTAACGGGGCCCAAACCCAAGCGTTTTGGGGGGGGTTTGGGGGCTCCCCAAACCCCTTCCTTGTTCCCCAAAGGGAAAAGGGTTAAAAGGGGTTTCCCGCCAACTCATCTATTGGGGGGCTCCATAAGGAAACTTTTCATGTCTGGAATTTTTCAGGTCGGCCCAATGCCAAAGCCCGGGCCCCGCGCGAGTTGCATTTGGCCCTTTGGGTTTTCCTTTTTCCGATCCCCCCTTCCCCTCCGCACCGGGCTGGGGGACAAAACGCTTAGTACTCCCTCCAGACCTAGTTTTTGGAATGCCCTTGGACGGCTCAAAGTCAAAATGGGGCTCTCCGACGAGTCTCCGCCCCAGATACGTGGGGACGTCCCTTCAGCGCGAGTCCGTATCAAAGCCTGGGAAGTCACTCACCCCCTACTCCCCGGTTACCACGGGCCGACGCCCGGGATACCCTCACATGGACATCGCTCCTGGCACCCCCGCCCCCGAACCCGAAGCTACCTGAAACACCCTTCCCCCCTTCTGTTCCTGAGCTGTTACCATCGTGGTCGCCTACTAGCCCCCCCCGGATACCGAGGGTCCATTGGGCCGGGCTACCCCCGGGGTTGCGCATAACCCACCCCTTTTCGCCAGCCTTTTAAAATCTTGTCCCTTTTAAGGCATTTTCCCGGGGGGGAAAAAAAATGCTCACCCAAGGACCCGCCCTATTTATGGGCGGCGAAAGGTAAAAAGGCAAAGGGCAAATGTCCCCCCCTGGGGTCGAGAGAGAAGAATAACTAGACAATGTATAATGCTCGTTTCAAACTTTGCCTAACAGTCAAAAAAATCAAAAAAATACTGAAAAGGATTTTCGGGGGGTTTTCCCCCCCCCGCCTTTTAATTTTTTTGTAAGGACACACGATAGCGCGATTCAGGACGAACAACGCCATCTATGTTTCATATTAAAAATAAAAAAAAATGATAGATCCGAGATAAATATATAATAATTATAAAATAATTTATATATATATATATATTATAATATTATATATATATAAATATTATTCGGTATCATCACGGTAGGGGTTCACTGCTGGAGAAGGGCCCCAAAAACCCCATTCGGCGGAAAGCGCCTTTGAGTCAGCGGCGACGTCATTTTTAAATAAAATAATAATATAATATATATTAATATAAAATTTTAATATAAAAATAAATAGATATATTATTATATATTTATATATTTTAAATAAAATTTAATTTTATAAAAAAATTTAATATATATTAAATATATAATTATAATAAAAGTATTAAATAAAATAATATAATATTTTAAAAAAAATTATTATAAAATAAATAATATATTATATATATTTTATTATATTATATATATATATATTTTATATTATAATTATATATAAATAAAAAAATATATATTTATTAAAAATTTTAATATATCCGTTTCCCGGGATCCGGCCGTCCGCGCCCTATATATTATCCCCACTGATACCAGTACACAATCATTTGTCCCATTAAAAAATTTTCATATGAAAAAAATAAAATTTATTAGATTTAAAACAAAAAGCTTATTCTTCAATTTTTTTTCCCAAAAAAAATGGGAAACAGATAATTAACAATAGATTTTGAAAAAATTTTTATTTTAAAAATTTAAATTACTGAAATTTAAAATTTTAAAATCTATGGGTCCCCAATTTTGTGCTAGATTACCGGGAAAAATTTTTACGTTTACAATGAATTTCGGTTCCAAAATAGGGTTGTAAAATGATTTCCCCAAAAATTTGGATCAGGTGCCCGACGAAATTTCACCGGATTCACTGACCCAAACATTTGTTTACAAACAATTTACCTAGGTTCAGAGGCGAAACACCTCTCTCAATTGGAGAATCATATTCACAATCTTCTTTGATTGCTGAATCTTTATATAAATATCTCACATATGGATACTTGTTCATATAACGCTGGTACGATTGCCTCATATATAACATATGGGGTAATAGTTCTATATCTCTCTTATAAATTCTATAATTTCCTTACAGTTTACAAATTCATTTGACATATTGTTTATAAATTGTACAAATCGGTATCTATCTATTTTAGGGGTGGCTGCAGCATTTTTCACTCTTAGATCCTGCCGTAGGGCTTCAGGTGTAGGAAATTCTGAATTAATTTTTTATTAACTAAGGTATGCTCAATTTTATGCTTTGTTTCTCTTAAATATAGCAACACTTTATTGGTTTTGTTCAATTGCGATATTACTGAAATACTAACGCCCCACCAGTTCAGGATTGCCTCCAAGGGTACCATATGAATACTTATTTGAGTTGGCATACTATATATGAAATTAAATACTGTATTATTCAATTCGGACTGTGGTTGCCTGTAAAATATTGATTAAGTTGATTTCTCGAAGCACAAATTTCCAAAACTGCCGTTCTATTAGGTTTAGGTTATCTTTAGCAGGTTTCTTTGCATTATCCTCTTCTATGACTGCTTGAACAGTTTTCTGTGTTATATCCCGTGCATAATCTAATATATCTTTCAAATATTTCTTTAATTTAATATAATTCCTTTCTAACAATCTATCCACACCTGCATAATCTCTGTTAATTGTCAATTTGTTGATGACTTTGTCAAACTCATCCCACTGAGGGCCAGTCTTTAGGAATTTCTTCATAATTGTAAGGTATATATCACTTTCTAATTCGTGTAGTTTTGATATATGTATGTCAAATTCTTTATGTAATATATCCACTATTTGAGCGTTTGTTAGGACTGTACTTTGTTTAATGTCACTTGTGATAAGTCTTTTAAATAATTGGACGATAGGCGAGTCTGAAACTATATGAAAGCATATAAGAAATAATATAATTTATTAATTGTATTATATTTAGAGGCTGGGATGACTGATTCAATTGTGTCATACACTTAAGTAAATATTTAAAATATGCACACTAGAGAAAAGTAATCATGAGAAGCAATAACACACAAATGCTCTTTTAAATCATATGAAAATTATACATATAGCTTCTATATACATATATATTATGATGTTTTTTTTTATACATATATGCTATCTAACACACCTTGGGAATGAAATGCTCGCTCCAGTCTATCTCTAGCGTATCATTGTCAACAATGACTAATTGTAAATGAATATAAAAAAAAATGTCCCGCTGAGTATCTTGCGCCGGTTCTTCTCAGGTCTGAGGCACTAACTTTAGTGAACCGGTGGTAATGTTTTTAACTTACTTTGTATAAAATTATTTCAATTTGAATTTGAATTTAATATGTTAAGTACCAAAAGCTTGTAATACAAATCTAGATTAAAATAAATCCGTACCTGAACATGTCATAACTTCATCTTCATCGTCAGAATTTAAATTGATAGCGACAACATCGTTCGAACTGTCTTCAGAATTCATTATTGAAACGCTAATATTAGATTTAACTTAAAACTTCAATTTCTTCAGTCTTCAGTTACGAAAGTAAATGAATCTACATAGATGACATTTTATGGATTTTATATATATATATGTATATATTGTATGTGTAATGTTAATATGATATTATAAATTATAATTTTAAAACTAAACATTAAATATTCAACTCTTATTTTTTTCGCACTTTAGCATAAAAGTAGGGACAGTGTACTTTAGTAAGGTATTATCTAAAACATTGTAAGTTATAGTTTGAAATTTAAATGTCAACGTCAATTTAGTTTTTAATTTTACACAGATACAACAAAATGTTTAATTGAGCACTTCTATTACATATACATACATATATATATATATATATATATATATATAATATATATATATATATATATATATATATATATATATATATATATATATATATATATATATATATATATATATATATATATATATATATATATATATATATATATATATATATATATATATATATATATATATATATATATATATATATATATATATCCGTCCGGACCTATCCGGCCGTCTTCTGCTGTCCATATATATACTTATCCCTCACTGGATGACCAGTACTACGAAATCTATTAGTCCTATATACAAATTTACATATGAAAATAATATAATTTCATTAGATTTAATTAAACAAAATGCTTCATTCTTCATTATTCTTCTTCTCAAGCAAAAATGGATAATACAGATAATTAACATATATGTATATTTGAAAAATTTATTATTTAATAATCTTAACATTACTGAATTTTAAATTTCAACATCTATGGGTCCACCAATTTTGTGCTAGATTATCCATTGTGAAAAGTTTATTACAGTTAGTACAATTGAATTTCGGTTCCAATATATGGTGTTCTGTAAAATGATTCCTCAAATCTGGTATCAGAGTGTCTCCGACGAAACTTACATCACATGGATTACACTTGACCAATAGCAATTTGTTTACAATTTCAATTTTACCTATATATGTTGCATATTGAGGCGAAACAACCTCTCTCAATTGGAGATCATATTCACAATCTTCTTTGATCGCTGAATCTTTATATAAATATCTCACATATGGATACTTGTTCATATAACGCTGGTACGATTGCCTCATATATAACATATGGGGTAATAGTTCTATATCTCTCTTTATAAATTCTATAATTTCCTTACAGTTTACAAATTCATTTGACATATTGTTTATAAATTGTACAAATCGGTATCTATCTATTTTAGGGGTGGCTGCAGCATTTTTCACTCTTAGATCCTGCCGTAGGGCTTCAGGTGTAGGAAATTCTGAATTAATTTTTTTATTAACTAAGGTATGCTCAATTTTATGCTTTGTTTCTCTTAAATATAGCAACACTTTATTGGTTTTGTTCAATTGCGATATTACTGAAATACTAACGCCCCACCAGTTCAGGATTGCCTCCAAGGGTACCATATGAATACTTATTTGAGTTGGCATACTATATATGAAGTTAAATACTGTATTATTCAATTCGGACTGTGGTTGCCTGTAAAATAATTGATTAAGTTGATTTCTCGAAGCACAAATTTCCAAAACTGCCGTTCTATTAGGTTTAGGTTTATCTTTAGCAGGTTTCTTTGCATTATCCTCTTCTATGACTGCTTGAACAGTTTTCTGTGTTATATCCCGTGCATAATCTAATATATCTTTCAAATATTTCTTTAATTTAATATAATTCCTTTCTAACAATCTATCCACACCTGCATAATCTCTGTTAATTGTCAATTTGTTAATGACTTTGTCAAACTCATCCCACTGAGGCCAGTCTTTTAGGAATTTCTTCATAATTGTAAGGTATATATCACTTTCTAATTCGTGTAGTTTTGATATATGTATGTCAAATTCTTTATGTAATATATCCACTATTTGAGCGTTTGTTAGGACTGTACTTTGTTTAATGTCACTTGTGATAAGTCTTTTAAATAATTGGACGATAGGCGAGTCTGAAACTATATGAAAGCATATAAGAAATAATATAATTTATTAATTGTATAATATTTAGAGGCTGGGATGACTGATTCAATTGTGTCATACACTTAAGTAAATATTTAAAATATGCACACTAGAGAAAAGTAATCATGAGAAGCAATAACTAAACAATTGCTCTTTTAAATCATATGAAAATTATACATATAGCTTCTATATACATATATACATATATATTATGATGTTTTTTTTTTATACATATATGCTATCTAACACACCTTGGGAATGAAATGCTCGCTCCAGTCTATCTCAAGCGTATCATTGTCAACAATGAATAATTGTAAATGAATATAAAAAAAAATGTCCCGCTGAGTATCTTGCGCCGGTTCTTCTCAGGTCTGAGGCACTAACTTTAGTGAACCGGTGGTAATGTTTTTAACTTACTTTGTATAAAATTATTTCAATTTGAATTTGAATTTAATATGTTAAGTACCAAAAGCTTGTAATACAAATCTAGATTAAAATAAATCCGTACCTGAACATGTCATAACTTCATCTTCATCGTCAGAATTTAAATTGATAGCGACAACATCGTTCGAACTGTCTTCAGAATTCATTATTGAAACGCTAATATTAGATTTAACTTAAAACTTCAATTTCTTCAGTCTTCAGTTTACGAAAGTAAATGAATCTACATAGATGACATTTTATGGATTTTTATATATATATATATATATATTGTATGTGTAATGTTAATATGATATTATAAATTATAATTTTTAAAACTAAACATTAAATATTCAACTCTTATTTTTTTCGCACTTTAGCATAAAAGTAGGGACAGTGTACTTTAGTAAGGTATTATCTAAAACATTGTAAGTTATAGTTTGAAATTTAAATGTCAACGTCAATTTAGTTTTTAATTTTACACAGATACAACAAAATGTTTAATTGAGCAACTTCTATTGTTCTTAGCCTTTTCAATATACAAAACGGTTAAAAGTAATACATAAAGAAAAAAAATTGCTTATTTAACTTAGTATAATATGATTTTTTTTCCAGAATATGCAATTTGGGTGATGTATGCTGTCCTCCACAATATATAAAAAAAGTTCAAGAACCGAAAGTTGAGAAGAACGATTTTACTTTTAACGACGATGATTAAATGTGTAATTAATATATAATATATGTAATCAAATAAAATGCTAAAATCTAATTTAAAAAATATAAATTCTAATTTAAGAGATATAGGCTATATCTTTTCTAGCCACATATTTGTATATTTAAATATACAATTTTAATATTATCTATACAGTTCTGTACTGCAGTAATGGCGTTTCGAGCTTGCCAGTTGATCACAATTCACTTCGCCAATGTCACGTTGTATGGAGAATACACGAAGGAGAATGTACGGTGAAAAGATAACTAACTTTACATAATAATACAATGCATGTAAAAAAAGAGATCCAATAAAAATTCTTCCTTCACCTACAACAAATTAAACACATACTAATTACAATATATACACACAATAAAGTGGGTTAGTACTAAATAGTATTTTATACGGGTGTTAGTTTATAATCGAATATTATTATACTTAATGTATTTACATAGAAATTTACATAAGGGACTAAACACAAACATTAACAAACACTGAACATTAAGAGGACGAGGAACTTTATTGGGAAGAACATCATACAAGGGACGGGTTAATTTAGCACAAGAGAAAAGGATGTGAGAAGGGGAACCATCGTCCAGGCCACATTCACATAGTGAATGGTCCCTGACCCTGATCTTAGCCAAATGTACAGGCGTACATGCATGTCCAAGGCGTAAGCGGCAGATTGTTGATATAATCCTCCGTTCAATATGTTTTTGAGAAAAAAACCACGGTCGCTTCGGGATATTAGGTTGAATTAAGGCATAGTACTTACCTTTGATTGATTTTGACTTATCCCAGAAATTACTCCAGGTCTTATACAGATGAATATCTGCCAGGGTCAGCAGATATTATCTATAAGCTACACTAAAAGTTATAATTTTCATAATATTTCATAAAAAATGTCGTAACGATATTATAAATATAAATTAACATAAATTATGTTATAAAAGTCGACTGTAAATCGCGACGGTAGGGTGTTCGATTCCCATTCGGGAGAATTAGCTATTTTATTTCCTCGCTCTGCTAACAAGACGAAGAGTGAAGCTATATTATATAACAATTTAAAAGATAAACTACTTAAACCGACTTTGATCAACTCCTAAATTATATTTCAAACAAATAAATACAGCTTTTTTTAGTAGTTGGTCCAACCGTCACTTATGTCACATAGCAAAATATTTCTTTAGCAATAAAATAGTTGATTTTATCTAGAAATTATTTCAAAAAAATATCATTAAATTACTAATCTTGAAAAGGCAATCTTTAGAACAAAAAGTTTATAAAATCTAAATCATTGTGTCGCAGTGCTGAGTCGTATTTACGAATACCATTTATCATTTACTGACAAATTACATATATGTACATTGTACATAAAACGTCAAATTTGAAAAAAAAAACAACCATTTAATAAAACAGTATTCGGACTATATTTTTTAAATAATTTACACACCATGTATAAAAACATTAACAAATCATAACAGATTATTACTATATGTATCAAAAATCAATAAAAATGATGTTAAAATAAACGAGAAAAAAAAATAAGTTGAAATATTTTTAGATAAAAAAAAATTAATTAATTATAATAAACAATGGCCAAGTAGCTAGAAAATTACATTTAACATTTAGCCAAGAACAGAAAATTACATATACAGAATAATAATAATTAAAATATAATATTTACTTACAATAATAATTTAAAATAAAGGCCAAGTATTAAAAATTTAAAGAAATAAATGCCAAGTCAGGTTTAGTCTTCATAATTGCACAGGCTGCAGTCCGGACAACGCCTAGAAGACTTTCTACCTCTACGACTGTGCTTGGCATCAGCTATTTTATAGTCATGGGTGTTCTGCTTAGACCGAGATCTTGAGCGTGAAGACCTATAATCGATACAACATAATTTTGGTATATTTGAAATATAAATGAACTATACCGTTACCGAGGACCGTCGTGGCGCAAAGGCACCGCCTGTAAACACGATGGTTTTTGGATTCGATTCCCAATCGGGGAGATTTTTTTCATTTCCTTCGCTCTGGCAACAAGGTAAAGCGGCGGTGAATTCCACCAATCAACACGCAGTGCCTCGAAAACGGGAAAGTGGGAAACGGAGTGTCTTAATACTAAATTCCTTCCGCCGAAGCTTCCGTCTGTCTACACTGCTATGTGCGGGATACAGCGTGAAGCTAAAAAATTAACAAAAAAAATATACCTTTTCAAATATTTTTTGTACAATCAAATTTTAAACTCCTCACCTGGATCGTGATCTGGATCTGCTGGCACGTCGCCGTGGAGTATCTTCTATCTCATTAAGCTTGAATAGCACACTCCGGTATTGGTACACCACGTATCCTAAAGTCAATAGTGCTGCAAACTAAAATAAAAATATTTAGTTAAATTTTTTTTATTATACTATAAAAATATTGGCTGCAGATCTGAACTTCCGACCCTAAAAAAATCAAATTTCAAAAACAACTCGGTTATCCAGATTCGAGTCTATCCGGCTTATCCATCCGAGTAAGGTAATGTAAGTATCTGTATGTGATTCCAAAATAACTGCATTTTCAAGTTGATATATATAGTTATTTACACGTTACATAAAACATAAAAAATAAAATTTTTGTCTGTCTGTCTGTTTTTTTGTTTGTCCGAGCTAACGTCCGAAAATAATAAAAATAGGTACCAATACCTATGAAAATTATCATCTTTATGAAAATTTCACTGGACGATAGTGGAAGTTATGGAGCCATTCCTGAGTTTTAAGTGAAAAAACTCGTTCACCGCAAGCCCATATAAGTACTTTCCGCCTAAATAAAATATTCCATATAAAATGATAATTTTCATTGGTATATATCTCTTTTTCATTATTTTTCATAAGCAAAGTGATTCGAAAGTAATAAATACCAGACCATCAAGCAGGCGGACGAAGCGGCGAGCGAATATCTAGTCTATGAGTATACATATAAATAAAATTGGAGTGTCTGTTTGTAATATTAAAACAACCGCTTTCTACTATATGCATACAAATAAATTTTTTTAACAATTTTTGTCTGTCGTCTGTTTGATGCGGCTAATCTCTGAAACGGCTGGACCGATTTCGACGGGACTCTCACTGGTAGTTGGCACCTGATATAATAAAGAGGTACAAGCACGTATAAGGAACGAAGAAGAACGTGCTCAGGTGTTTTGGGTACGTATTGGTTGACCTTTGAGAACAGAATATTGGAGATACTGGAGGAAGGTCAGGTAAAAAGGAAAATTAGGAGAAGAGTAAGATTTCCACTCAGGAAATTAACTATTTAATTTCCCTCTGTATGTATCAAATCCAATAAATAACAGCCATTACTCTAGATCTCTCTCTCTCTCTCTCTCACTCAGCTTGGCTTCAAATTAGAAGCTGAAAAAAAATTACAAATTCCATCCCTATACAAGAGCCATGGGATCAGGCTCCATCCATTCGATCGATTAGGCATTTCAATATAATAATATATAATACAATTTTTTTTGGTTGAACGCATCTCAGGAACTCCATTTTTCAAGATTGGCTCATGGGCTATTTGCCACGTTAATCGATTCAACGTATACATTTAATTTGCTTTCGGTTATTTGAATTTATCTACGGGAGCGAAGCTGCGGTGAAGAGCTAGTATAGTAACAGCTAGATCATAGAAAATATGCTTTTAGTACAAATATAAAAGAAAATGTAAAGGTTAATTGATGTGACAAATGTATGTTAAAGTTATAATAGTCACAGATTGGTGTAATTAAAGTTTGTACAAAAGAAATAGGTGCATTAGGAGGCTTTTAGCTGAAATATTACATTCGGCTTCGTAAATTACTCCAAATTGGTCACCTTGCTTTAAAGGTAAAACGTAAATATATATATATATATATATATATATATATATATATATATATATATATATATATATATATATGTATATATGTGTATATATATATATATATATATATATATATATATATATATATATATATATATTATATATATATATATATATATATATATCGAGCTGGACCCCGGTTCAGGAAGTTCCTACACGCCGAACTTGTTTTTTTTGGGCTGTGCTTTCCATCCATCAATCAGTAAAGAGAGAGGATGGAGTGACTGGCAATCGCTTAAAGAAGCTGAAGACAGGACGGGGCGGAAGAAAAAGACCAAAGCAAAGCAGGATTTTTAATGAAGCGATCTCACATAAGAAGTGTCTTTTTTTTTGGACAAATATACTTCAATTAATATTATTGCTCGTATATATAATTTATTTTTATTTAAATAATTATAGACAGGGCTTAGTGGGTCCACCCAACACTACACAACCAGAAGCTAAACTAACCTGCAAATAGCAGGGTAGATAGAGAATCTGATATCAAGTCTCTCCTTTCAGCGTGATGGAAATAACATCGCGCTTCCTTTTGCTATTACTAGAAAAATTATTCCCCCGAGCGGGAATTGAACCGACTATCCCAACGCATCACGGTAACCTCATAAACTAACATATTTAAGGAACTTCCATTAACTTTCAGCTACATAACAAAAAAATGGCCAAGGAAAAACAAGAACCTACCGCTATGTTGAGTTGTCTGACTCGCAAGAACTCCATCATCCAGTCAATTATGGTCTCCATGTCTAAAATTTACTCAATTTACTCCGCCTTCTGTAAGCAGACCTCGCTACATGGCCTGAAGCATACTGTTGCTGCGAATTTTTACTTTTTCGAAAGGTATTTTACTATTTAGTTAATAATTTAATATTAAACTACAATTTTGATTGACAGTTATTATATTTATTAAAAAAATTTAGAGATTTCTTCCAGTTCTTGGTGGCCAGTCGTTTTAGTGGATGAAAAAAAAATGATTGATGACATCAAACCTATTTCAATTTTAGCAGCGTTTTTTTATAGTACTTGCAAAATTTTTTATAAATTTATATTGTTTTCTTTTTTTTTATATATATAACGATTTTTATCTTTACGCTATATCCCGCATATAGTGTTACGACACTCCGTTCCCCAATTTTCAAAATATTGCTTGTCGCGTGGCGGATCTCAACGCCGCATTAGCCTTATAACCAGAGTGTGAAGATGAAAATCCTCTGAGTAGGAATTGGCTGGGCCTCTTATATTATTTTACTTAGAAAATTTATATCCACAGATTCTTATGGTTCGTTCTGACTATAACTGCCTTCACTGGTGGCGTATACTGTGCTCTAAACCAGCTCGACCGATACAATTCGGAGCCTGTTGTCGTCTCCTTGCAGAGGGACTATCGAAGTTGGTCGACAGCGTTTCCTGCTGTAACAGTGTGTTTTTTGGAGAGAATCGATATGGAAAAGGCCAAAAGTTTTATATTGAAGTAAGATATTAATATTATCAAGCTGTGAACAGCTTGAGGACCGTCGTCGTCGGACAGAGGCATAGCGTCTGCCTGTAAACGCGACGGTTTGTGGGTTCGATTCCCACTCGGGACATGACATTCAGAATGTGTCAGTGTCATAATTAACTCTGAGCTATATCTATTTAAAACCGTGGTCAAAGCTAAAGGGGATTGCCAGTATATATTATATAATAAATACAATTATATGATAGGTTTATATGTATAGGTATATATATATATATATTTATATATATATATATATATATATATATATATATATATATATATATATATATATATATATATATATATATATATATATATATATATATATATATATACATATATATTATGTATAATAATATGTACATATACAATATAAACATCAACATAAAATATATACAAATCACATTATTCTTGGAGTCGGTGTCAGTTTGGTATATTTTTATATTTTTGCTTTGGCTGGCACTAACTTTGACAATGGGATTACCTCAGCAGTACTAAAAATAAACACTTAAATCGGTTCAGAAATGACTAAGATAACGATATGATATACAAGTTGAACATAGAAGCTCTTCCTCTTACCCTTCTTTTTCGGAAGTCGGTTAATAAGAGTAGAATAAAATGTTTGATAACATTCGTTATCCAAGGGATACCCCTTGGTTCATTGATTTTAAATAAATCGAGTGAACTCACGAATATTTCTGCCAAATATTAAGGCAATAACTAATTAGTAAAACACATATTATGCAGCAGATATGTATGTATAATGTAGGATATAGCAATTTCAATTACAAAAAACGTAGGTACATAAGACCTATAACTTAACGCCAACATTTCGAGATATTGCTAGTTTATATGGCGGAGATTAACGCCGCGCCATGTCTACCAATGCAGTGCCACAAAAATAATCGAAACTTCCTAGTGGTGATCTAGCCCACCAAAGCTATGCTTAGAGTGGAACGTCCCTTAACCAAGAAATTCCTTCCAGCAAATGGAATGTCACTGAAGAATCTGATCCAGACAAATACCAGTACTACTACGAATTCGTCGAGCTCATAGCTGAAGTGTCATTTCGTAGGAACTTGCAGAATTTTTGGAAGTATCAAAGCGATGATTCTGTTAACGATATAGATTTGCTGCAATTGGCGCTCGCTGTGCATCCTGTTTATCCATTGGAAGCTGTCACATCAGATCATATGGAGGTAAGTGGCAGTTCTTTGTTTTTAATTTTGAAGTAGGAAGAGATTGCACGTCATCAACGTCAAGTTATATATGAGGCATTCCTGTGTCAAAGGTGACGTAACCTAACGCTGTAGTAAAGTTTGCCTCAAAATATCCTATATTGCCTATAATATATGTGTATATATATATATATATATATATATATAATATATATATATATATATATATTATATATATATGATGAAGCCATAAAAGCTATAGACTTTATTTTGCTAGTACTATTGCTTCAGTAGTCTTGTTTCTTTTCGAAAAGTGTTTTATAATTGTGAAAAGTAGCTAGCTTAAGAATAGTAGCTAGCTAAGGATTTAAAAATTAAATGAGTTTCCACATTACCTGATAAAATCTCTTTTAGGTGAAATGGATCCAAGTAATGACAGAAGAAGGTTTGTGTAAGAGCTTCAATTCTCAATACGCACAGCATCAGAAAATTGGAGACGGTCCTTGGAAAACGTTAGACCTTATGAAATGCCATTATCACAGTGAAGCTTGTCATGTGAGAATTAATTCAATGGAAAATGGTGTAAGAGTAAGTGGTTTGAAGTATGACAACTTTTAAATATGGATCATGACATAATGGATGTATTGTATGTATAATATATTGATTAACTACATGGTTCTATCAGATTATCGCCACTTTAGCTGCTTTTTTGCCAGAAATGAGGACTTTAATGCCAGAAGAAGGTTTAGGACCTTCGTGGAGAAGCAGCACGGTGTCTGACTGTAAGCGCGACGGTTTTAAGGCCGATTCCCAAACAGCTCCGTCACTCAACCTGTATTGTAATATCAAGGCGGAAAGGCAGGAATGATGGGTCTTAATAATAGGTCTCCTTCTTCCTTTAGTGTTATATGCGGGGTACAGAGTGAAGCATAAAAAGAGGTTTTACCACAAAAAAAAATATACAGTCATGCGCTCATTCTATCAAAAAATTACGATTATCAAATAAGTACAGCACCACTAGCCTCTTGTACCTGTCATACATTAGCCGCCAACGAGGCCATTCTACTCTTATTTAAAGTGGGATAAGGCAGCTCTGTCGTCGTGTAGTGGGCGTCATATCCCAAAACCATCATGTTTACAGATATACGCTACCCGCCTAGCCTACGGCTGCTGATCAAGCTAGGGTATTGACCCTTGAATAATTATAGCTAACAAATCTCTACATTATTCAGTGGGGTAACTGGAGGCATTTTCCTTTTATTGCTACAAACGTTGTTTCTTTTTTTTTAAAAAAAAAAGGACACCTTGTCATATATTTCTAAATACATATAGCAAAGTTCTTAAACTCTGCAAGTAAAGTAATATTTCTAACTTCTAAAAAAAAAAAATAATATATAAAACAATTCTTCAAATCCTCATTCTCAAGTAAAGTAATATAATGAAAATCTTGTCATAATAATATATGTCAGTTGATAAACTTTTCGGACTTCTATAAAAAAGTAGAAAACTAGTCTAGCATATAATTTATGTATTATACATTTTTTACATAAATATCGTCCTTTTTTCTTTTTGGTAATGAACCTTCTGAAGTGGGCACCATACGATTCTGGGTTAGGCGCGAACCACACGCCCTCGCCATCCCCACTTCCTACGCCAGTGACATTTATGTGACAAAGCCTCCAAAATTTCATTCTATTCAAGTAACAAAACAAATGCTATATGCGTAGGTACTTAATAATGTTAATGAGTTATTGATTTTCAATTGTTTTTTTAATAGTATTTCATTCATTCACCATTTGACATCGCGACAGCAATTTCCAATCCGACTGGAGAAATATTTCCTGGTGACGAATTAATTACAGATTATAAAGTAAGTAAATTGAATTAATTTATTAACATTAAAGATTTTTTACGATAATTCACTCTATGTATATGAGAGAATTCTAAGAATGTGCAATTCATATAGCTTAGGTAATAATCAATCAGAAAATGTTAGGTTTAATTCATAAAATAAGTAAATAAATTTTAAAAATCATTTCAATATTTAAAATTTTCTTATCTGTGCTTATATAAAAAGTATCAATGAATCAATAAAACCTTAGTTTGTAAAAAATAAACAATTGCTTACATGACCAACTGACGTCACAACTCACAACAGACCAACATGGCGTCCAGCGTGAGAATAGAAAATTTAAATGTATTCGTTGACACTAATTCGATTGAATAATTTTTTTTTGTAGTATACCTTAGAGTGGTCTCTACAAAGTGTACAGTGGAAACACTACCACTACTTCCACCTTTTTTGTATTTTCTCCTATAACTCCAAATATTTTAGGTAGTAGAAATCGAAGCTGCTAACAGAATAGAAGGGCTGAGACCGGAACAGCGTCGTTGCAAATATCCAGATGAATGGCTCGGCGATTCTATCAGAGTAAGCATCGATTCAAATCCCTACAACTATATAGATAGTTATAAAGATACAATAATATTTAAATGTCAAAAGAAATTATTGAAATCTCATTCGGTTGTAAAATATATAAAACAAATTGTTTTGCGCTTTTTCTGGCGTAAACGGTAAACAGAGGAAACCTAGTGTTAAGAGGGTTTTTTTTGCCCGGGATTACGCTCCATTTCCGGGACAGCGTTAAGTAGTGGGCTTTGTATTCTTATCAGAGCGAGGAAATGCGACAATAATTCGTTCCCACGAATGGGAATCGAACCCACAACCGTAGCGTTTACAATCAGACACTGTTACTATATTTCAATAAAAATATTCAAAACCTTTTTTTTCTAGGCTTACAGCTTCGGTCTTTGCCAGATGCATTGTAGAACGCGTTTGGCACTTATGTTTTGTGGTTGTCGCCCTTATTTCCATATAAAAGGCGGTAAGATAAAAAAATGTATCTATTATACTATCTGCATTTAATCTAGACTTAATCCCTCATAAATTCCAGTTATTTCCATTTACTCACGCCGGCCAAGCCGCATATTAAAGTTGATATTAAAAAATAAATAAATAAAACCTCTATAGACCGTCATAAAACATACCATCCGAATTAAAAAAAAAAACAATAACAAAATATGTCAAAATAAACTTCAAAATTATTACATAACAAATTCAACAAACATATCATATATAATTAATTTAATAATAAAACGTTTAGACAAACATAAAATTACTTTCTAGTTTAATTTATCGTTGAATTTTCACTTCCCGCCATTTTGTGATAAAGATGGCGACGTGTGTGACGCGCACGGCATGGCATGCATCGGTCGCAACGTCGAAATCCTTATCAATTTACCGAAAAATCTTGCAAAATGCCCTTGTATGCCACAATGCGAAGAACTCAATTATTATTCACACACAAAAAAGATCATTAATCAGTAAGTATAAAATAATGTTTTATTTTATATATATATATATATATATATATATATATATATATATATATATATATATATATATATATATATATATATAATATATATATATATATATATATATTATATATATATATATATATATATATATATATATATATATATATATATATATAAGAATTGTCTATGCTGTCCATGAAGTTACTTTGACCGAAGGTACGATATGACAATGAAGGTCATTTAATGAAGCTTATAGCTCCTAGTCCTCGCTAAATGTATTATATTAATAATAAATACCAGTAGTTCCTGAGATTGGCACGTTCAACCAAACAGACTCTTTAGCTTTTTTAAATTAGTGTTGATAGTATAGATAAATTCTAAAATTAGAAAATATATTGAAGAGTATAACGTATAAATAGTGATGTAGCGTAAGATTGTTTGTAAAAAATTAAATACTTATTTAATATTCTGGTATTATCTGTATACCATATTTTATTTGATAATAATCTCAATTTAAAAAAAAATAGTATATACAAAAATATATTTACTTTTTTTTTCTTTTTAACAACATGAACGACACGTCCGAGGCTCCTCAAGAATCTGTTGTCAGATTTAAACTGATGCCGCCGAAGTTTCGTCTCCACCGTGACATCATATTCAGTCTAGATGATTTATTCTGTGCGTGTTATTCTATTTTTTATCTGTAGTTATATTTGTTTGCTTGTTTCGATCGTTTTGTTTTGTTGAAACACGTTTTTTATTATATTTTTTTTGGATTCCTCCTACATTATAGCTATATAGCCAGAGACAATCTAAATAAGGTTTTCCAATTTTTCATTTACTACTATTTTATCTACTCTATGCTCTCTCTCTCTCTCTTTAAAAGACATTGCCTAAGAGATGCTGTTACGACAGAAGTATCCACTCTTCCATACCTTCTCACTTCGGTACGTCCATAGTCGCTTAGGTGCGACGAGGCTCGTCAGTTCAAGACTCACCTGATGTGCAGTTGCAGAGCATTCCCCTGTGTCCAGTGTCCCCAGATTTTTTTCTCAAGGACGAGCCGCACTTGGCCTGCCACTGCTTCCCACTGTATAGACTATTCAAGGTCAACATTAGTATAGCGCTTTCGAAAAAAGAAAAGATTACCGTCACAATAGCCGAGCTGATAAATTCAAAAATTTATTATATTGGTAATTTTTTTTTTCTCATTATTTAAAACTCAATATTATTTATTTTTATGATTTTTAAAGTGTTAATCACCATTAGTGCTTCGGGATAGAAAAATACTTAAAGAAAACGTTTAAAAATATGAACGTGAATGAATTTGAACCATTATCTCTTGCAAGAGAAGCCAAAATTATTTTAAAACATGAGAAATGTCCATGTTTTTTTTTAGTGCTTACATTTTTTTTTTATTTCTATTCTAATCAGTGTGTGTAATTGCACTTAATAATCAATATATTATAATATATGGCATTTATTTATTTATCTTATATATTTCCATCGACCAGCATCCCTAGGTGGCACCACAGCGTTGTTCGTCGGTGCCAGCGTGCTGACTGTCGTGGAGACGATCCTCTTCATCGTCAGATGCATTGTGTCTTATTTAATTGATTGGCATCACAATAGGCAATTGAAATTTCAATCGTAGCATGGTGATATCTATATATTTTTGTGTAACTGTTTATTAGTAGTAATAACATTATTGTATTGATTTAACTTCATATATATAAAATGTAAATAACTATTGTTGGTTTTTATTCTATGCTATTTACGTACAAATATAAAAAAAAACGAAGTTTATTGATTAAATACTAGCTAAAGCTAAAGCTATAGTGCATCTATCGAGGACGCGTATAGGCTGTATACGTTAATGAATCGCGTCTTGACTCACGGTACTGCTTCACGCTATACAGCGACATATAGCAGCGACAAAGAGAATATATTGTTTAGACACTCCGTTCTCCGTTCCCGCTAACTTGCTAATTTTCGAGAGTGGTAGAAATTTGTTTTGCCTTCGTGAGAAAATCATATAGTTCATTCACTCGAGCTTTTCCGTCTGTCGCATTTTGTAGCAGACGCTGTGCTTCTCCTACAAAATGACGTCAACACAATAAAATATAATGCGGAACATCACAAAATATTCTTTAAAACATTTATAAGATAATGCTACGAACAAGAGCTAAAGCATGTTTATTGTCCAGTAGCATTTTACTAGTTAAGCGAATAAGTTTCCATTACAAGACTATACATATTATATATTATCTGTGTTTTACTTGTAGTGCTACTAAATTTACCATGAAGTAAATTTAACTACATAACTAATATTAAATGAATATTTTGCATATTGGCAATATACATTTTTTATTAGTTGAATATTTAAAATTGAATTTGAACCTGCTTCTCTCGGATCCCATCTAAGTCTTAATTTTTGCTTTTTAAGTTTTTTTTAACTTATATGTATGCACGTAGCGAATACTGCACTGTAAGTAATATCTTGACTAGAATATACAATTATTTCTAAAATATAGTATACTTCATGTCAATAAATTTAAAATTAATATTGAGTAATGTTAATATGGAGGACGAGAAGTCCATTGATAATGAGTAATAATTTTATTAAGATGAAAAAGTCTGAAATGAAGCGTTGCTACTAATATACGTTAAATATACATACAAAATTAATTGGACAAACAGACGCACGGAATTTTATATATATGTATAAAAGATGAGATCATTTTAAGTCGATACTCGATTATCCTTGATAAGTTGTGTATTTGCGCCACTGCTGCGTGTTGCTTAAATTTGTTTTAAAAAAATTTATTAAAATATTATTATTTTTAAAGCGTTAATCTGTTATCAACATATTAGACTAATAAGAAAACATGGCTATAAGAAGAAAATGTAAGTTTGAACGTAAAATAAATGTACATACGATAAGTAATATAAATTTTTTGAGGTTATGATAATTTGTGATAGAATCAGAGCAGAAACCAAACGCGTCGCGATGTCGAACTGTCAATGTCAAGAAGCCCCTCCTTTACGAGACCAATGTTTTTTTTTAATTTCGAAAATCATAACATACATTAGATAATCGAACGGACGAACGAACGATAATATGTTTTTATATATAATTTCTTACACATACAGTGGTATATTCTATTTAATATCCCTTTTGTTTACGTTTATTTCGACGTTACATGCAGTTCTACCCTTGGGCCTCGATGTTGGCTTATTGGGCCTCGCAGCGTATTATTTCACACGATTGAGGAAGCCAGATCGAAGCAATGTGGAACATATCTTCGGACCAGCGCCAGGGTCCAAAGAGGCGGAGATATATCCAGATAAAGTGGTTAAAGGAATAGCACATAGAGGTGCTGGTTGGGACGCGCCGGAGAACACTCTAGAAGCTTTTAAATATGTTGGTTATGTTTATTTCTATAGATATAACATAATGTGGTTGAACACTAGATAATATGTATTGAATTCATGTTATTTTTCATTATCAATGTTGCTTAACACATAGCTGTATATTTGTTTTTAAATAATATTTGTAATAATTAAAAAGGCTTTTAAGTACAAGAGTTTGTCCGAGATCCTTTTTAGTTCCTCATATTATTGTTCTGCAAAAGTATTATTCAGCAGATTTAACAAACATACAATTAGATGAAACTATACTTAGTTTAAATTGAAGGTCATTTTAGTTAGTAGTAGTTTAGTGATAACTGTCTTAGTTTGCTTATTAAATGATATTATTTTAATGATACATTTATAAAAAACATTTTTAATTCAAGTATTTTTTATTTTTGTCTTGAGTTAAAACAAAATTCATTGGGTTTCACAAACTATCACATAATACCTCTGAGATCGGCAGACAATAGATGGACAGTACTTACTAGTGAACTGACCAGGAGTAGGGTGTATAATAAATTTGTATATGGTAGAAGTAGAAGCGAGACTATATTTGCTTAAAGATCTCGGCTCATCTAGATATACCATATATTGATTGATTTCTAGAATGTACTTCACAAAGGTGGCACTAGTAAATTCATTTCTTACTCAAATCTCTGTCATTCCCTACAAGCTATACTCAAAGTTTTTAAACAATCCCTTGTTATTTCAGTGTGTTGAAAGCGATTGCAATTTTGTGGAGCTTGATGTGAGAACAACTAAAGACGGCCAGTTAATTCTTCTTCATGACGAAGGATTAGAGAGGCTGACATGGAGCTCTGAAATAAAAGATGTTCGACAAACAGATTGGGATAGTATAAAGAATATTGATATAGGCTCCTTACATGTCAATAGGTAGGTTAATTTTTATTATCTCCACCTGTATATGTATAGCAGGGTATATTGAGTAGTGGAATACAACATCATGCCTGGACTTCTTTCCTTTAAGCTAAAAATGGAAATAATGTTTTGCAGTTAGGTACATTTAAATTGAATTAATTTATTGAATTGGAACTTCTTTGCGCTCTAAAATATTTACAGATGAAAAGCAATAATGTGACATGAACAATGTGGTAATTTTTGATTTGTTCATATAAAACAATTGCCGTGGGCTTACCTTGTGTAAATCTTACAAATACATTAATAAAAATAATGATTAAATATAAGTAAAACTATTAATATAATTTGTCTAAATTTTCGACCGTTTTATAATTTTAATTAGTTCCTAACAGTACCTTACTTTATACCGTTCTCTAAGTGTCTGTAATGTAAAGCTTTAGATTAATATAAATATAAATGTGATTAAATTATTTTTGATAGAATGATGAAGTTAATATAACTTGACATAATAAGTTACTTGATAACCTATATTAAATTATTTGAAAATGTGGTTGGGGTTTATATAAGTTTTAGTGTTTATTTATTTATCTACTTAGTCTTTTTTTTTTCTTTTTTTTATAATTATATATAATTTTTGTATATATTATATTAAAAAGCATTTCCGCATTAAGCAAATGATATTTTCTTTGTAATACTTGTACGTGTCTTAAATATACGTGTCTTAAATAACTCTTAGAGCATTAATGCCTTTTTCACATTTCTAGCTGATATATTCAGCATGAGCAATTCCGTTCAGTCTTTTGTCGAGTAGCATGCCTAAGAATTTAACATTTTCTGTTATCAGTATGGGAATATTCTCACTTACTATTTGGAAAATTGGAATTACTCTCTTTTTAGTAAACACTGCCACTTGACACTTATCCAGAGATAATGCCAGGCCATGTTCTGAGAGCCACTGGTTTAGATAGTGCAAAGCTGTGTTCAGACGATAAGTAATGTACTCTACTGAATTTAAACTATAATAGAGGACGATGTCATCAGCGTACTGTAGAATGTTGCAAATTTTATTAACAGAAAATTCCAGATCATGTGTGTATATATTATACAACAGAGGACTGAGAGCTGAACCTTGAGGCAGACCTTTCCAGACAAGTCTGGGAGGTATAGTAAGAAGCGGATACCGTTCTACCGGGTAAATTGCAGATGTGACTGATGCAGTTTCTGCCTGAGTACTGGAAGAAGAACATTGTCATATGCAGATGCAACATCCAGAAAAACACCAACTAAATATTCACCTTTGGCAAAAGCTCGTCGAATGTCTATGGTAAAAACGCTGAGACTATCAATAGTACTTAAGCCCTTTCTAAAGCCAAACTGAGAGGACGTTAAGATGTTTCTACTTTCCACTATCCACTCCAAACGATTTTTCAAAAGTCGTTCAACAATCTTTGACAATTTAGATGCTAAAGCAATGGGTCTATAGGAATTAGGGTCAGAGGGACATTTGCCGGGTTTGAGGATAGGTATAATAATCTGAGATTTCCAGATATTGGGGATATTGCCTGATTGAAATATATTATTTACTAAATTTAGAAAGAGGAGCTTACATTTTTCGTTTAATTTAACAATAAAAGAACAGGGAACACCGTCTTCACCTGGACTGGTGTCCTTTAAATCCGCCAATATATTTTCGAGTTCATCAAAGAAACATGGAAGATCCATTTCCTCTAAAGATTCAACAGGTGTGGATATAATCAGGGACGGGATGGTGCAGAGGGAGGAGCCAATTTGTTTGCAAAATCCTTAAGCCAAAGAGAAGAATTATTGTAGTTAGGACTACTGACATTGTTAAGAGATCTGCAAAACCTCTTAATATTTGTCCACACGAGGGAAGAAGGGGAGCGAGGATTAAGGATTCACAAAAATGAACCCTGAAGAATAGACCATGATAATTGGGAAGCAATACACGGAGAAGATAAAGGTTAACTGCAGTCCTAGGATCCTGAACCATCATTGAGAATGCAGAGATTAGCATCGTCAATTAAGTCCACCAACGAAGGAGAAAATCCATCGCAGTAATAACACCCTCACAGATTGTGATGAGTGTTAAAGTCCCCCAGGACTAGTATCCCTATACTATAGGAAACGAAGAGATAATAGACTTTAGCTCAAGGAAGAGGGAAGAGGAGGGATTAGGGATATATAGAGAAAGGAAAGAAATATCAAAGGCCCTCACTGCAACAGCATTAATCTGTTGGCTGTGAGACGGAATCCGACGATACTGGAATAAGGAGAGGAGTGCTGGGTGAGGATAGCACTACCTCTATACCCGTCAGTTCTGTCCTCCCTTAAACAGGCGAAACCTGACACCCTGAACGGGAGGCACCAACCATGTTTCCGAGAGGGCAATAATAACAGGATCATACAGAGAAATAATACGCTGTAGTTCATGATATTTAGCACGAACACTACTACTATTCCACTGCAGGAAGCTTAGTGGCGCCATTGTTTAGGATTTGAAAGATTTTAAGTAAGTTTTGGGCAACGTTGGACGGTATAGGGAGTTTATTAGCGGTTGAGGTTATGCTCACTAGGGTCTCAGTCAGAGCAACTAAGAAATCTTTTCGTGATTCTGTTGAACTGTCTGAACCCTGATTAAGGGCACAACCATTGGAAAGGGAAGGGGAACAATTAGATTGGTGAGGTTGTCTATCATATCCGTTCGACAAAGGAGCTCGGGGACGAGGAACTTGGAAAACTGTCTTACGATAAGACTTGGTAGGACTAGCAGGGACCTCACTTTATGGGATCTGGGTATTTGTGAATACAGGAGGAGTAAACATTTCCTTAGCGCACAGGATATATCCGCACAGGAACGTTGACTGTTGGGAAACTGGATAATGGTTCCATATAAGAGATACACTCTTGCGACATCATGGCTTAGATGTTCTGCTATCTTATAAATTCGGGGCACCCCTTATCAGTGGCAAAATGTTTGGAAGTGCAATGGATGCAAGTTGAAATTTGCTTGGGGTGTCACATGTATCACCAGAATGGGACTGGGAACACTTGTAGCACCTTGACATTGATCAACACTGTGCTTTAACATGGCCTAAACGACAGCAATTAAGGCATTGGACTGTTGGATATATATTTCTCTTTCAGGCAATTGTTGACCACGAAATGTAATTACTACTGACTGAGTTGGAACCCATGTAACTACACCCTCACTTATATTCTTCCTATTCATTCTTCTTGCTTTTATCACTTCATCACAAGCAGGGGGAAATTCCAATGAGCCAACAAACTCTTCCAACGACCGTTCAACGGGAACTCCTTTTACAATTCCCGTCCTTGTAATATTAAATGTTGGGATAACACAATTTACAAACATATTTACAAAGACTAAGGACAGGGTTAATTAAAAATTTATTAGCTGCTTCAGCAGATGTAAACTGGACGCTGATTTTATTGCGACCTACATTTTTTACTCCATCATTGACAACATCAGTAATTTGTGTGTATGCAAAAATTGACCAAACTTGATGGCCCTTGTGGAGGTTCCTACGGAGGGATCAGGAGTTTCCCTAGACATATATACCATAAACGGTCCTTTGTCTGAACTAATGTAGGACTTTGGGGCTTCAGTCATAGATGGATGAATCCAGACATTTTGGATGGACGGAGTAGCTGTGGAAGGATTTATTATAATTTTTTTAACATTTTCTTGACTAGAAAATGTTTCCTCACCTTGTCTTTTTGTAGAAATTAGATGACCCCCAGGGTAGGGAGGATCAGGTGGGGGATCAGGTTCCATCCTACTTAATTATAACCAATAAAACTAAACTTATACTAATACAACTACTTTAGCCCAAGGAACAGCACAAGCACTTACTATAACTAATAACCTTGTTAGTATGGATCTTTTGACAGAATTATATAATGTTTCCACTTCACAACTTAACAGAATTCACTACTACAACAGAAATTCTCACTAACACGTGTGTCAACCGAAACAAACGCTAGCAAAGTCTCTCTGTAATATTTTAAATCTCATTTGTAGTCTGACGTCCTCCATTAATCATCCGCCACAGTCCTCTGACATCCGTCATCTGTCATCCAATGACATATGTCATTCAAAATTTGTCATTTGTGACAAAATACGTACGTGTTCTCCATTCAACGTGACATTGGTGAAGTGATTTGTGTTCTACAGACACGCCCGAAACGCCATTCTTAAAGAACTGAACTGAACTGAAAAATATGTACTAAAAAGTCCAATTAAACTTTTTATTTTCTTTTCAGGCATAGGTTTAACGAAGTACATCTTTGCTTACTAGAAGACGCTATAGAATATCTTTTGTCTAAAAATGCTAAAATGATAATAGATGTCAAAGGGCAAGATAAACAGGTAAATGTATTTAAAAAAAAGAATTAAATTATATAAAAGAATTGACTTATCGGGATTCGAACACGCGCCTCTTGTTTACCGTCCAAGCGCTCGTCGCCAATTAAGCCATACATTCTCATCCAAGCTATGTGGAAATTCTTATTACAATTATTTTTTTTCTTTTTTTTTGTATATGAATAACACCTCGATAAATATATATATATATATATATATATATATATATATAGATATATATATATATAATATATATATATATTATATATATATATATATATATATATATATACTATATATAATATATATATATATATATATATATAACAATTAATATATTAATGAGATCTCCTCGGAGTGGATATAGTATCTGACTGTAAACGCGATTGTTCCGGGTTCGATGCCCACTCGGGGGTATGATGATATATAAACGAATTTACATACAATTGTACTCTATAGTAACAATCTTGATCAGTCATGATGTCCTGGTACCTGGTATTTTTTTTAAACTTTCATTTCCAAAGTAAATGCGATTATTATATGATACAGTAGATTCCCATTTTTTTTTAATTATTTAAAAAAAAATTAAACGATATTTATATATACAGTCCTAACATTTATATTAACAAATTGTAATTATAAAGAAATATCCGCTGAATGTGTAATACGGGCAAAGCTGGGTGTAAGGGGAGTAGCTGGGGGGGCGAAAGGTTTGCTTAAACCTTCTTGTAAGTGAAAATCGAACCTGCAACTACCGCCACTGGATGTGTAGATTTCTTTATTTTTTTTTAGGTAATAAATGGTATAGTAGAAACGTTCTCGTCCCGACCCAATTTGTATAAGCATGCAGTTGTTACTGCGTTCAATCCCTTCGTTCTATACCAGGTGAGTTTTAATATGTATATTTATTTATCTTCTTCTTCCTGGCATTAGTCCCGGCTTTTTCTAAGACCAATCGGTCCATATGAGTGGCGAAGTGGTTTTTTGTGGAGCGATTGCCATCTGACCTCCAAACCCATTACTGGGAGAAACCAAGAAAGGAAAGGGAATAAGAGGCAGAAAGACTTGGAATATAGGGGAGGGACACCACTTACATGGATTGGATCGGGTTATGAAAGTGGTGGCTCGAGGTCCCGGGGTCGCGTACCCGTATGCCGGAAACCAAATATCGGACAGATAATTGGCTAGACACCCTCTGAGATATGTATATTTATTTATATATATATATATATATATATATATATATATATATATATATATATATATATATATATATATATATATATCCTGCTATGTGTGGGCAATTTATCAATGTAATAGTAGTCAAAATAATGATATTCGAAGTTTTTGTCTGTCTGTCTGTCTGTGCATTTGTGCACGCTACTCTCAGAAACGGCTCAGCCATTATATTGTATTATGGTTAAGTTCGTTTTCAATCGGTTTTTGTCGGAGTTCGTTTTTTTTCAATCGGTTAATAAATGAAAAAATTATAAAAAATAAAAATATTTTATACAATGAAACTACTAAAAAAAAAAAAAATTAATATATATGTATATATATATATTTTTTTTATTGTATTTACAGATACGTAAAAAAGATCCACAAATCGTAGGCGCCATCAGCTATCGGCCATATTGTTTTAGTGCTAAGGAATATGATGCCGAGAATGGACCTAGACATCCTAGGTAAGGGCTAAGGGTATAATATCATATATTTTCATTCAACCGTTGACATTTTTTTTGTTTTTTTTTGAAATAGATGTAAAATAGTAAAAAGTATTTAATATACGAGTGTTTATTGTTTGTAGATTTTTTAATTATATAAATATTGTCAAGTTGGCAACTTGCAGTGTAATATCTATGCGAGATACTTTAAATTCACCTGGAACTCGTTCCTCCTCCCACATTCGAACAAATAATTTCCATACCCACGTGTGCAACTCCATACCACCATATTTCAATAGCTCACCCGGTATAAGGTCAATACCAATCGCCCGCTTATTTTTCTGCTGTCTGATGGCAGTGACAACTTCGTCATACGACAATGGCTTATCCAGCTCGGTGGCCAAGAGGAGTTGAGGCATTATCCAGATCAACTGATCGATCTATGGTAAGCAAAGTATTGAAATGTTCAGCCCAACGTTTAAGTACAGGATGTACTTAGTACCTTGCTAGTGAGAAGATATATACCGTCTAAAGACTTCAAAGGCACTTTTGCTCGGTAAGATGTACCAATCAGATTACTACGTACTTCGCAATAAAATTTCCCAAGCTGGTTGGTATTAGCAAACCATTGAATTTGATAAGCCTACCACCACCTATCCTACCACCACTTGTCTTTTAACTGTCGAGACAACCTACGCAGTTCCTGGTCACTCTCCTTGACTACCGGAACAGTTCCACCTCTTCGATTATGCTGTTGCAAGAGTTCCCGATGTTCATCGAATGCTGCCTTGAGAGCCTCGCTATTGTCATTGAACCAGTCTTTGCTATGTCGGTCTTTTTTACGCAATGTAGCTGAGGCAGTTTCCATGAGATGACAAGATAAATTTTCCCAGCCAGCACTGATATCGCCTGTATAATTTAATAGCAACAGCTTTTCTGTTAAGGTTGTGTAGCGTTGGAGTGAAGTGAAGGCGCAGTGTGATCACGCGGTCCGAAATTTGTACAGGACGTTCTTCAAGACGCTTTAGTAGATTATTTCTTATGGCAAATCCTAGACCGGAACGACGAGATTCGGATGAAGGGGTACCTTTCCAGAAGAAAGTGTAGCCGCCGCCTTCTTCCACCAGCTTTCCTTCATCAGCAAGATGCGTTTCGCTAAGCGCAGCCACATCCACATTGTAGCGCTGGAGTTCTCGAGCTACTATGGCGGTTTTGCGTTCAGGGCAGTCGTTGCCATCTCGATCAATGAGCGTTCTCACGTTCCACGAGCCAAATGTCATGACAGATGGTTTCAGAAAGTTATTATAATTTTTCTTTCCTCGACCACGTATTAAAATGATGCGATGACAGCCGCGGATACTACCAGCTTCCAGAGTGAGGGCGAGCATTAGTTTGGGGTACCTTTTCTAGCCCCCTCCTCGGCTGGGCGAGGAAATCAGTGCCTCCCTAAATAGGGCTGCTTTGTCATCCCATTGGTGCTGCCGATGCACATTGTCGTCCCCAATTTTGCAATGTGTCGACGACCACGGCATGTACTCACGCCCCTGGAACCGCCTATGTGCAGGAATCAGACAAACTCCAGCTAACACCACGCTAGACCTCTTTACATCAAGCTATCGCTACAGGACTTAAGTGCCTTCGGAGTCCATTAACCGAAAGCGGTCAGTCGCGCAATATATATTTAGGTGCGCAGACGTTCGCGCAAACGCAGGCGCACACGCTCGTCCTTCCCCTCCTCGATTCAATGGAACGGTCAGCCGCTACAACTGAAGGAGAGGTCAGATGATGCGTCTGGCCGACGGTAACTATGCACCCTCTACCGCCGCCCTAGGCCATCCACCTTGCCTTGCTGGATTGCCGAGTCCGCCAAGCCCTTTACACAATATCTGCATTGGGTTGCCATCCTCGCCGAAACAGACTTTTATTGTTAAACCTGAATAATAGGCTTATATTTGAGAACAAATACCATCCACTGGTGCTGCCACTGCCATCTTTTCTTTATATATATATATATATATATATATATATATATATATATATATTATATATATATATATATATATATATATATATATATATATATATACATATATATATATATATATATATATATATATATATATATATATATATATATATATATATATATATATATATATATACATATATACATATACATATATATATATATAATATATATATATATATATATATAATATATATATATATATATATATATATATATATATATATATATATATATATATATATATATATATATATATATATATATATATATAGTATATATATATAACATACATAACAGACAGATATACACAAATATACATACTAATATATAACTCGTATAAATTTAAGATGATGATCTTTTGCTAGTTTGTTTATTCAATACATTAATCTCAAAGACTTGTTTTTATTAACAACTTGGTAAGAATTGAAATAATATTTTTGTATTGTATAGCCTATTTATCGAGAAAGGATATAGGCTATAGGCTATATTACATCACACACTGCACCCGCTGAACGTGTCATATGTCGTACACCACAATTAGATGTTACCATTCTCCGTCTAGCTATCACATGCAGAAGATAGTTAGTTCCGGAACCGATTTCCGGAAGCGGAGTGTCTTAACACTATATTCTCTCAGTCTATCCCGCCGATGCGGGATACAGCGTGAAAGCTGACACAGCTGACAGTACTCCGTCTTCGTCCATTTCAGATACGACAACATGCTGTACCACATCGCGTGTCGCGCGGCCGACTTGATACATTCAGCCGTATGGCGCTATACAGCCAGTTGGTGTTCGGTCAGCGCCGTTTTGCTGCATAAGGATATTGTTAGTCCGTAAGTGTCTTGTTTTTGTGTACTTTTTGGTGGGGGGGGGGGGGGATTCTTGGGGGGGGGGGAGGGGTGTTTTGCTTTTAGTTATTTGGTTTGCCTTATAGATGAAATCGTTATTTACGTCAATTATATTTTTTAAAGCACTAATGAAATTTGCTCTCATTACTAAAAAACAAGCTATTTCTAAAGTGTTTAATCCACACTAAGGAAAAAAATAACTTAAAGAAAAAAGAAAAATTTGAACGCAGCGCGATTTGAACCTGTGCCACGCTCGCTATGCTAATGTTGTTAGCATTACGTGCATGGTTCAGTGGTCAGAGCGCTTGGACGGTGTACATGAAGCGCGGGTTGAAATCCCGCTGGTGTTAAAATTATTGTTTTCTTTAAGTATAGGGTCTTGGTATCCTGGTAAATGCAGATTAAATATATGAATTTTCCCTATTAATAGAAGCGAAGCTTCGTATTGGAAATCTCTTGGGGTCAGATGCATCGGGTGGAGTGTGAACCGACCCTTAGAAAAGTTGTATTGGCGCGGCGGTCTGAAATGCCCTTATTTGGCAAACACACTTCTTGGAGAGCCTAAGGTTGGTGACATAATTCATTCACTCATTTTATTGTTTGCCTTTTAGTTCACTTCTTTATTTTCATGTATTGTTTTAGTTTTTTTTTTTTTTATGTGGACATGGCAGGTTTCGAAATTGGCCGTCTAGGTTTTTTTTTATAAATACTTTATATGCATTGTACCTTTTCTTTTTACTTGTGTAATATAGAACTTCTTTAGTTTTCTCTAGCACATGTTTTTGAAGATTTGAATTTAAAGTTTAAAGTTCATTCATTCGTTTTTTTTTTTTAAATAAATAAAAGCCTTTTACTTAAAAAAAGGAATAGCATTGTTATTTCCTATTCCGTTCAATAATTAAACTCTTTTTTTTTATTTTGTTTGCTGCAAGTAGATTTACAGATCATTTTGTAAGTGGTATAAGATTAAGTTTTCATATGACCGGTCTAAGGCCGTGGCAGCGGAGTGTCTTAACACTAGCTCCCCTCTGTCTAAACCTTCTATAGCGGGATGATACAGCGTGAAGCTCTCTTTGTATTTGGTGATAACTACTATCATATTATTCTTAATAATGTTTTCACATTACTAGATAGAGCAAAAGAGAGATATCCCGCAAGAGGACCTCTCGAACGGGCCAATCGTAGAGGACGCCGCTAGATGTCGCTAGTATGTAGATATTATATGTTTAAAAATAAAAATATACGTATCTATTATCATAATAATAGTAGCAATAAATGTGCAATTTATTACCTTGTAACAGATTATATGAATCTTTTGACAGCTGTCAAAGTGACATTTGCGTTTTGACAGTTTGATTTCTTTTCGTGCTGACGCATACGTATTGTTTAACGCCAAATGCTGTATTAGGTTTATGCCAAAAATTGTATGTTAATTTTAGCTACGTTTTTTTTTTAATTTAATGTATTATTTTATCCAAAGAACAAAACAGTTATCCATTCACGTGTTTTACACATAGATGTTTTTAATTTTAAGACTTAAGACTACAAACATAATATTTAATTTAATCTGTCTTTTTTATTACGCCTAGTTTTGGTACATTTCGTACGCAATATAAATGTTGCAACACAATGTTGTATTCGGTTAAAGAATAAATTTTACTGACAAAGAAAATCTTGAAAAAAATATGCTTCAATAAATTAAAAAAAATGACTTGATGTAATTTTATGAATTAAATTTTTCATAGGTTAGATTTTCCGATTTATTTAAATCAATTTTAAATTCAATTCCTTGATATCTATTTTAATTATTTACTACGAATTTTTCTATATATTATATTGCATTGTGATTTCATAAATGTACCAAATTAGTTAAATGCATATTTATAATAAACGAATTTATTTAACTTCAAAAGTACACATATTTATTTTTTATTTACAAAAGAGGTTATCTATTTTTCTTAGGTTATAATTTGTACCTGAATAATTTTATTTATGCAATAGATCTGTTTAATCTGTATTTTTAATTGTCAGTGCAAGAATGGCGTATTGCTATACATTTTAAAAAATAAATAGAATCTAGTGCTAAGGACTTCCGTTCTTCGCGTTACTGAGCTCAACGCTGCTCAATTTATACATTCCTCATATGAAATATAAGAGTAAAATCTGCCAAATCTCATTTCGTGCATTTTTTATAACAACGCAAAGATCATTCTTGTACTGACATTTGTTTTCTATTTAATCTGTGGTAAATTTGTAATTTAAAAGTATTATTTTACCAAATATTTGTTTTTTTTGCACAAATTATATGTATGTGTCTAATATTTTGTCGGTTTTGTGTATGTGTGTGTAATAATTATTTATTTGTAATAAATTTTTTATCGTGATTTGTAGTTTTTGTTAATTCCTGGGGATTGGGGACAGTATATACAACGTTTGTGGGTTCGATTCCCAATTGGGGGCATTTACGCCCGAATACGAGGAATAAGAGAAATGGTGAAAATGGTGGACAGTTGAAACAGAGCTAATATCTCACGGATTGTGCCTAGTGTCGAATACTTGAAGAGCATGGATGCGAGCTGGGATTCCTAAAGGAGGTTTTATTGTTTTTTAAAGGTAAAGTCCAAGACAACTGATGCTACCGGTTCAGGAGTGTTTATTTATTTTTTTAGGCAAGCCAACGTAACATACAATGAATTACACTGTACATCACACTTACAGGCTAGCTCAACATGATTAAAATCTACGAAGACCTCAACATCAATATATCGACGCCAATTGGCTCCCACAACATGGTCTTTCAGGCCGAATGCATGGGTATGAGCTAAGTTAAGGGCGCCTCCATCCAACTCGTCTTCGATAGTATGGCTGTACTACTGGGTTTGAGAAACAACTGTACTAACTCCGGGCTCATTTTAGAGTGTCACAATAGACCATTATAGGATAGGAGGTATGTTAAAACAGTAATTTGTCCTTACAATGGATAAAAGGCTCAGTGGCTCCAGAGGAAACAGCAGATGAACTGGTTAGAAAAGGCTCAGGTAAGATTGTTACTGGTTTAGAACCGATCATACATCTTCCCTTTGGTTTGACCAGGTCTCGGTCTTTTACATCGCTACACAACACAAAGACCTGTGGTCTAACCAGGCGGAAGCGCGACAATCGAAAGAGGCACTGCCCCAGCTCGATTGGCGGCTTTCCAGGTCACTGCTTCGACTGCCTAAGCCCCATCTTAGGCTGGTTACAGGGGTCCTCACTGGCCACGGTTCATTTAACAAATATTTTTTTACTATAGGTGATACCTGACAGCCCGTTAAGCCGGGCTTACCTCGAGGAGATAGAAACTGCTGCCCGCGTGCTTCTGCGCTGTCCAGGGATAGCAACCAACAGGACAGAACAGGACTCTGTTCACCGAGATGTCTCTGTGAGATCGCCGGCAACTGGGATTCCTCGTGGAGCTGGGATGGCACGACTAGTGCCGTTCCAACGGACGCAAAGTAGGCGTGCTGATGTTGACCTGCGGAAAGCAACCCGCCCTTTTCTTTCCCTTTTTTTTTTGACGCTGGGAAAAATGACATTACGCATCCCCTCCGGTATACCCACTAAAAATACCTAGCAACACTCCGACCTCACCTGCGTGGAGAGGGCCTGGGAGCCCATAGCGTCCAGGCCCTCTCCACGCAGGTAAGGTCCCAACCCACCCTACCAATGCCAATACCAACTGTCCCATGAATTTTTCTTTTCTTGGAATGAAATTTACTTTAAATTATGACGTATGTTGCCGTTTGTATGAAAATTTGACTCGTTAAGCTTAACTCTCGACCAACAGGTCATCTTTAAAAGAAAATCTCCAGATATAAAAAAAAACAAACCAATATCGGCATTGTCTTCCTGTAAGGATTGTATATACGCACAACACTTAATAACATCAATAAGCTGTAATAAGTTTATAACAATTTCTATACAGCTTGATGAAAACGTATGGTTTAGGGGTCCGAGCGCTTGGGTTGGTTTTCAAGAGGCGCAGGTTCAAAGCCTGTTGCCACAACAGTTCGGTGCCCTCAAGGCTCGTTCCACAACAACCAATCATGTTTCACTTGTAATGTAAACTTTTTGAATGACTTAGTTGACTCTAATAGCCCAGTTGATACTATTTATACCGATATACGCAAGGCATTCGATGCCGTGGCTCATATTCTCATTTCTAAACTTTCATCTGCTAAAATGGTTTTCCTCGTGTTTAAGTAACAGCACTTTCAGAGTAGTTGTTAGTGGATACTCGTCTGAGCCATTTCTAACTCAACCTGGCGTTCCCCAAGGATCGGTTCTGGGACCAATTTTGTTTAATATATTTATAAACGATATTGCAAGTTGCTAAACAAATTAAATGCAAACATGACACTGATCCACTGGTGTAGGACTAACGGCTTGGCACTTTATATAGAAAAATGTAAATATATCCCATTCTCACGTAGAACACAATTGTTATAAGCTATGTTATGAGAAATACCAAGGACCTTAAAAAGCCACAGACCATGATTAGACTTTATTCGGCCTTAGTTCGATCTGGTCTTGAATATTGTGGACAGGTCCGGTCACCACACTATGCGGTACACATTCAACGTATCGAAAAAAGTCCAAAAACGTTTCCTATGTCACCTGTCGTATAAGTTTAATAAAGTCAAAGTGTTGGAAACGTATCAGAATTCTCTTAGTACATTTCCATCTAAATAGTTTGTTCCATCGGAGGCAGTTGTTGGACCAGATTTTGTTATTTCAATTAGTTAACGGTAACTTTGACTGCCCATTTTTTAGTTTGTAATATTAGAATAAGTGTATGCTTTGTGAGCTGTCCTTAATTAAATAGATTTAAACAAATCTATATATTAATGTGTGAAGCGAAAACTTTGGACCCCTCTTTACGAAAATTGGGCGGACGGAGGATAATGAAACTTGTCACACTTATAGTTTATGTATAGGAGAAGTGCAGAACGCTAATATTTTTCATTAATAATACTTACAAAATATATTAAATCAATAAATAAAACTTTACACACACTACCGTAAGGTTAGCAATATGAGTTTTGTATAAAGTGACATACACGTTGCTATGGCAACGCGTGTTTCACGCATCAACGGGCCCTCTAGTTAAAACTAATTTTCAATTTTCAGATTTTACCTTACATATACAATAACTTCTTAGTTATTGAAATATATGAAGTTTATATCTATCGCTTACAAAATGTCGAATTATTTTCAGGGCCCCGTGCCTCAAAATGAAAATATGGAAACATAGTTATTATTATATATTTTATACGTTTCAACTGTTCGCATGTGTGGGTCCGCCAACCGCAAATTTAAGTTTGTAATTTTTGTTCAAATAATTGTTCAATACGACGACCTACTCTACCTACTCACTTACTTTTACTCACTTTTTTTTACTATATTTAACTAATGAACTACAATACAGTGGATCTAAAGTTAAAAGTAGGGTCCAGTATCTAAAAAGGAGGATGAGGAATGAGGAGGAATGTCAAAGATCCAGCTCTGCACAAGCACCGAGGCGTCGTAATAGAATGCTCAACCGATCCTACGACCTCTCACAGAGGTGAAGAGTGCTGTACTGTATCGGTGAGTCCCACAGTACCAACCAACTGGATGGTCTGCGTAAAAGGCATTTCCGAGCGAAAAAAAAAACATTTGTCTGTCAGTTGATATAATTATTATATAAAACTACCGCCATCGGTTTCTGAGTTGCCTTGCCTTGCCTCTGGACTCCTGCACAATGGTTACTTAAACTTATTTACATTTATACTTACTTATTAAAACTTATCACACGGTTTCCCACGAGTTTTCTGTCCATCCATCCATTCCATCATCAGATCCTGGCATGGTGCCAATTGGACCGCCTCAGAAGTACGCTTTGCCATAAATTATTAAAATAAAAGTCCAAATCAGTTCACAAATGACAAAAATTTCGAAAGACATCTACATACATACAAGGCAGTTAAAAAAAAAACGACCTCCGATTTTGTAGCTGGATGGAAACGAGTTTCTACCTTGTACAGTCTACGCAAACGGATAAAAAAAACTATAATTTATCTAAGGTGTGATGTAAGCCAATTAACAAAAACTTAATAAAAATTAATAAAAAACTTTGCCTCAATTATCATATTTAGAACATTATTAATACAACATCATTAATACAAGTGCTTACTATAGACGGACGGACATCGGTTAAATCATATAATAAATTTAATTTAATTTATATATATATATATAAATATATAAATTTTATTTTTCCATCAAAATGTTCTACACGAGGTATGTCCATATTTGAGATTTTAGCTTTTTTTATTTAATAATACATATTTTTGTTTGAGCTTCACCCTGTATCCTGTGTATAGCCTTAATTCGAGCCTGCTTTACTCGTAATTGTAAGAATTTAAAAAAAATATGTAGCTTATGCACCTAAGTGGGAATCAAACCTACATCCTTCGCGTTTATAGCCAGACCTAGCCGGCCTGTACACATATCAGTCTAGTCAGAGGTAAACCGTAGGTTGAAGGAACCTGAAGTGTTAAAACCCTCCGTTTCAGACTCTCCTGTTGAGTGGCGGAACTCAACGCCGCGGAAATCTAGTCACTGTCACTGTCACTGATGTAATAATCAAAAATAGTTAATTATCCTATAGTTCTAAATGCTTTTATATCTATTTATATCTTAACACAAGGCTTCTACCGCACCCGCTATACGCGAGATAGAGCGTGAAGCCAAAAAAATATTGAGCAAAGCTTGAAATTGGACAGAGAGAATAAAATTTTAAGACTCTCCGTTCTCTACACTTTTCTTTGGTCGCTTAGGTTTTTTTTTAAATAATAAACTAATTATAAAAATAAGTTTAACTGTTGTTAATTTTAAACTAACTTAAAGGATCATGATGTCTCTACGAAATACTGAAAGGAAGTGATTATAAAGGCACCGTGGGGGAACATGGCAGGTGAGTGAGTGATATATATATATATATATATATATATATATATATATATATATATATATATATATATATATATATATATATATATATATATATATATATATATAATATATATATATATATATATATATATATATATATATATATATATCCCTAGCTTCTCAAACTGACAAAGGCAGCATTAGAAATTGTGTTTTTTTTGAATTGTTTAAACTAAAAGGGTAATGATTTAATTTTTTTCATATTTTCAGCTCTGACCTGGGGTAATTCCAAAAATCCACCCGTTCTATTGGGATCCGGTCGACAAGTGCCCTGCACTTCATTCCGGGCTCTCGTACTGAGCCTGCCACAGAATTTCTTCTACATCACCTTTGACTTCCCCGGGAATGGAACGTCTGATCACCTGCCCAAAGGCGTCAGATTTACGCACTTCGATTTAGTACCATCTCTGTTGATTGCATCCGATCATTTCAAATGTGATAAGTTTCAATATATTGGACATTCTCTTGGGGCTTCTGTTGGTGAGTTTTTTTTAATACAAATAGTAAATAGTGTAGTAATAGTAATTAATCTTTCTGTTATTTTGCAAATAATGCACAGGGTGTACGGGTGGTGGCAATCGTCGAAGCTATATATCTCATCTCTGGGCTGGTGCACCAGTATCAGCTTAAACAATTAGATCCAATACAAGGCCATTCAGATCGTTTGGGACCCAATAATCTGTAAAGTCCTCTACCGCTTATATTATATGGAGTATTCTGGGGATCGGTTTGGCCTGATACATTGCCGCAGTATTTTCTAACTGCACATCACACCACAAACTTACGTATTGTCTTGACTTGGGGTACCTTTAAAGGCCGGCATCGCACCTCTAGCATTACACAGGGGCGCAGGTGACGATAGTCGCTTACCATCAGATGACCTGAACGCTCACTTCACCACGAGTGGAGAAACTCAACGTCACGCTTTTTCTTCTTATTGCGAGGTATTAGCTTTAATTGATACCCCGAGAGGGAATCGAACCCACAGCTGTAGCGCTCACAGTCTGATGGTGCGCTGCTATACCGCTTGCCGCCTGAATCCGAGACATTGAGTATTTCATCATCATCAGCCTTTGTAATACCCACCGCTGATCTTGATATCTTATTAAATAAAAAAATTTAAAATAATTAATTAATTAATTTTTTTTTATTATCATAAGTTTTGACATTTGCAGGTAAATTCTACAACATGACGTACCCGGGGCGTATGACGCGGGTAGTCGAGCTGGACCCAGTACCGGCCTACCTGACCGCGCTACCGGAAGAATATGACGAGTGGTACAAGGAGATATACGGCAGCTATTACGAGGACAGTGCTTACAAAAAACATACTAACGACGATGCTGCACCTAAATATACTTATGAAGAGGTAATTTAACTTTAATAATACCCCAAAGGACAGATAAAAAGAGGGTTCTAATTATTTCCATTGACATATGGATCTCCAAAATAGAGATGTAAAAAAAATATAATTTTTTAGGTACAGAAGCTGTTAACGAAAGCCCAATATATCAACTTAAAGGAAAATACGGATTTTGTTAAAGATAGATATGTTAGAAAATGTGAAGATGGACTTTTCAGGTAAGATTTTATATATATATATATATATATATATATATATATATATATATATATATATATATATATATATATATATATATATATATATATATATATATATATATATATATATATATATATATATATATATACCTTTTTTGAAGAAAACATCAAAAAACAAAATTTAAGATTGTGTAATAGGTTTTTAATTCACGGTGTGTGAATAACACCTTGAAAAACTTCAACATATGTAAATTGTAAAATTGTATATCTTATATATCTTCAGAGCTACTGAGCTAATTTTGAATTAATTAATTTTGAATTATTAATTAATTTTGAATGATTTTTTATACTATATTTATTAGAAAACCTTACTTAGCACCAAAATAGAACGACTCTAAGTAACCAAAACATATATAAAGTCTGGAGCATCCAAGCTGTCTGCAAGAGACCAGGTTAATTCTATGACATGTAAAAATTAATTCCAGAATCGATTTCCACGTTTTTTTTATTACACTAGCTAATAAATAAGTCCTAATAAGAATTTCTACCTAGCTTGATGAGAAATTATAGCATAATTGGCGACAAGCGCTTGAACGATGAACAAGAGGCGCGGGTTCGAATCCCGATAACTATATATATATATATATATATAATATATATAATATATATATATATATATATATATATATATATATGTATATATATATATATATATATATATATATATATATATATATATATATATATATATATATATATATATATATATATCTATGTCATTTTACAGATTCAACCACGACCAAAGAATGAAAAGCACCTTCAGGTTGCCGTTTTCACCAGAATATTTAAAACAGCTGTATACTTTAAGTAAGGTACCCATGTTGGCGATATTTGCCGATCGCTCCATAGAGTATCCGAGTTTTAGACGTTCAGCGTTCGCCTTAAACGATAATGAATGGCCCAATAAAAATTATAAAGCGAAAATTATACAGGGTGATCATAATTCTCACATACACGAACCGGAAAGTGTGGCGAGAGATATTTCCGAGTTTTTGTTACAGGGTGTTTGTTGATAGTAATTTATCATTCGATATGTAAATTGCGTTCAAAATTGATATATAATGTGAAATAAAATGATCATTTTTTTTATCTGTGACACTCCGTATGACGTAATAATGCAGATTAAACATTTAATTTTTTTTTTAACCTTACCCATATTTACTAATAGCTGATTATCTAAGCTATGTCAATTATAGATTTTTGTATCGATTCTCATATTAAGTAAAATATTCAATTGTGATAAAAGAAAAAAAAATGGCCTCAGTCTGTATCCCGCAGTGTTGATTGAGGGGACGTAGTGTTAAGACACTCCTATCCACACGCGCTCCCGAAATTTTGACATTTTGAGTATATGCGTGTTGGGTGGCGGAGCTCAACGGTCTTGTTACCAGAACAAGGAAATTTAATAATATATTCTACTCGCATGGGAATCGAACCCAGAACCGTCGCGTTATCAGTTTGACACTGTGTACGACAAAATGATTCACTTAAATGAGGCTATCGTAATACAGTGATGCCACTGTATAGAAAAAAAACCAAGACTACACAACAATATTTATTTGCTATATATTTAATATATAATAAATTAAATAAAATAAAATAAAATAAACTATATATATACAAATTTGTACTAGAAAAAAAAAAGGAACACATTACAATTTGGTAATCACATCACTATTATTCCTAAAAATCGGCCAAGCGCGAGTTGTATTCGCGCTCCGAGGGCTCCTGCATACTATTAGGGATATTTAGGGTTTCTTACCTCAAAAGGAAAATCCGGAACCCGTACAGGATCATTTTATGTCCGTCGCGGGAAACAAGCTGCAATTAGCGTTAAATATTCTAGACTAAGTCTAGTCTAATAATCTCCGCCGGTTAATAAAAACCTACAGGACACTTCCCGGTGGCTCAAGAGTTGGCAGTTATAATACAAGCAAAGGAAAAATGTCCGCAAAATTGGAAAACACCATAACAAACTTATACAATAGTTCATTTCATAAGTTTGTCGGCTCTCATTAGTTGACTTCATTGACCTACACTTATGACATTGATAAGAAGTGAAAACTTACAATATATATATATATATATAATATATATATATATATATATATATATATATATATATATATGTTTAACACAGAAAGAGACCATTACAAACTTATAATTGTAGTTAATTTCATACAAAATGAGTACATACGACTATTATCATAATAATAGTAGCAATAAATGTGCAATTTATTACCTTGTAACAGATTATATGAATCTTTTGACAGCTGTCAAAGTGACATTTGCGTTTTGACAGTTTGATTTCTTTTCGTGCTGACGCATACGTATTGTTTAACGCCAAATGCTGTATTAGGTTTATGCCAAAAATTGTATGTTAATTTTAGCTACGTTTTTTTTTTTAATTTAATGTATTATTTTATCCAAAGAACAAAACAGTTATCCATTCACGTGTTTTACACATAGATGTTTTTAATTTTAAGACTTAAGACTACAAACATAATATTTAATTTAATCTGTCTTTTTTATTACGCCTAGTTTTTGGTACATTTCGTACGCAATATAAATGTTGCAACACAATGTTGTATTCGGTTAAAGAATAAATTTTACTGACAAAGAAAATCTTGAAAAAAATATGCTTCAATAAATTAAAAAAAATGACTTGATGTAATTTTTATGAATTAAATTTTTCATAGGTTAGATTTTCCGATTTATTTAAATCAATTTTAAATTCAATTCCTTGATATCTATTTTAATTATTTACTACGAATTTTTCTATATATTATATTGCATTGTGATTTCATAAATGTACCAAATTAGTTAAATGCATATTTATAATAAACGAATTTATTTAACTTCAAAAGTACACATATTTATTTTTTATTTACAAAAGAGGTTATCTATTTTTCTTAGGTTATAATTTGTACCTGAATAATTTTATTTATGCAATAGATCTGTTTAATCTGTATTTTTAATTGTCAGTGCAAAAATGGCGTATTGGTATACATTTTAAAAAATAAATAGAATCTAGTGCTAAGGACTTCCGTTCTTCGCGTTACGGAGCTCAACGCTGCTCAATTTATACATTCCTCATATGAAATATAAGAGTAAAATCTGCCAAACCTCATTTCGTGCATTTTTTATAACAACGCAAAGATCATTCTTGTACTGACATTTGTTTTCTATTTAATCTGTGGTAAATTTGTAATTTAAAAGTATTATTTTACCAAATATTTGTTTTTTTTTGCACAAATTATATGTATGTGTCTAATATTTTGTCGGTTTTGTGTATGTGTGTGTAATAATTATTTATTTGTAATAAATTTTTTATCGTGATTTGTAGTTTTTGTTAATTCCTGGGGATTGGGGACAGTATATACAACGTTTGTGGGTTCGATTCCCAATTGGGGGCATTTACGCCCGAATACGAGGAATAAGAGAAATGGTGAAAATGGTGGACAGTTGAAACAGAGCTAATATCTCACGGATTGTGCCTAGTGTCGAATACTTGAAGAGCATGGATGCGAGCTGGGATTCCTAAAGGAGGTTTATTGTTTTTTAAAGGTAAAGTCCAAGACAACTGATGCTACCGGTTCAGGAGGGGTTATTTATTTTTTAGGCAAGCCAACGTAACATACAATGAATTACACTGTACATCACACTTACAGGCTAGCTCAACATGATTAAAATCTACGAAGACCTCAACATCAATATATCGACGCCAATTGGCTCCCACAACATGGTCTTTCAGGCCGAATGCATGGGTATGAGCTAAGTTAAGGGCGCCTCCATCCAACTCGTCTTCGACAGTATGGCTGTACTACTGGGTTTGAGAAACAACTGTACTAACTCCGGGCTCATTTTAGAGTGTCACAATAGACTATTATAGGATAGGAGGTATGTTAAAACAGTAATTTGTCCTTACAATGGATAAAAGGCTCAGTGGCTCCAGAGGAAACAGCAGATGAACTGGTTAGAAAAGGCTCAGGTAAGATTGTTACTGGTTTAGAACCGATCATACATCTTCCCTTTGGTTGACCAGGTCTCGGTCTTTTACATCGCTACACAACACAAAGACCTGTGGTCTAACCAGGCGGAAGCGCGACAATCGAAAGAGGTACTGCCCCAGCTCGATTGGCGGCTTTCCAGGTCACTGCTTCGACTGCCTAAGCCCCATCTTAGGCTGGTTACAGGGGTCCTCACTGGCCACGGTTCATTTAACAAATATTTTTTTACTATAGGTGATACCTGACAGCCCGTTAAGCCGGGCTTACCTCGAGGAGATAGAAACTGCTGCCCGCGTGCTTCTGCGCTGTCCAGGGATAGCAACCAACAGGACAGAACAGGACTCTGTTCACCGAGATGTCTCTGTGAGATCGCCGGCAACTGGGATTCCTCGTGGAGCTGGGATGGCACGACTAGTGCCGTTCCAACCGACGCAAAATTGGCGTGCTGATGTTGACCTGCGGAAAGCAACCCGCCCTTTTCTTTCCCTTTTTTTTTGACGCTGGGAAAAATGACATTACGCATCCCCTCCGGTATACCCACTAAAATACCCAGCAACACTCCGACCTCACCTGCGTGGAGAGGGCCTGGGAGCCCATAGCGTCCAGGCCCTCTCCACGCAGGTAAGGTCCCAACCCACCCTACCAATGCCAATACCAACTGTCCCATGAATTTTTCTTTTCTTGGAATGAAATTTACTTTAAATTATGACGTATGTTGCCGTTTGTATGAAAATTTGACTCGTTAAGCTTAACTCTCGACCAACAGGTCATCTTTAAAAGAAAATCTCCAGATATAAAAAAAAACAAACCAATATCGGCATTGTCTTCCTGTAAGGATTGTATATACGCACAACACTTAATAACATCAATAAGCTGTAATAAGTTTATAACAATTTCTATACAGCTTGATGAAAACGTATGGTTTAGGGGTCCGAGCGCTTGGGTTGGTTTTCAAGAGGCGCAGGTTCAAAGCCCGTTGCCACAACAGTTCGGTTTCCTCAAGGCTCGTTCCACAACAACCAATCATGTTTCACTTGTAATGTAAACTTTTTGAATGACTTAGTTGACTCTAATAGCCCAGTTGATACTATTTATACCGATATACGCAAGGCATTCGATGCCGTGGCTCATATTCTCATTTCTAAACTTTCATCTGCTACAATGGTTTTCCTCGTGTGTAAGTCACGTCACGTCTGAGCCATTTCTAACTCAATCTGGCGTTCCCCAAGGATCGGTTCTAGGACCAATTTTGTTTAATATATTTATAAACAATATTGCAAGTTGCTAAACAAATTAAATGCAAACATGACAATGACCTCCTACAACAGGACTTAAATAGGTTAGCCCAGTGGTGTAGGACTAACGGCTTGGAACTTTTTATAGAAAAATGTAAATATATCCCATTCTCACGTAGAACACAATTGTTATAAGCTATGTTATGAGAAATACCAAGGACCTTAAAAAGCCACAGACCATGATTAGACTTTATTCGGCCTTAGTTCGATCTGGTCTTGAATATTGTGGACAGGTCCGGTCACCACACTATGCGGTACACATTCAACGTATCGAAAAAAGTCCAAAAACGTTTCCTATGTCACCTGTCGTATAAGTTTAATAAAGTCAAAGTGTTGGAAACGTATCAGAATTCTCTTAGTACATTTCCATCTAAATAGTTTGTTCCATCGGAGGCAGTTGTTGGACCAGATTTTGTTATTTCAATTAGTTAACGGTAACTTTGACTGCCCATTTTTTAGTTTGTAATATTAGAATAAGTGTATGCTTTGTGAGCTGTCCTTAATTAAATAGATTTAAATAAATCTATATTAATGTGTGAAGCGAAAACTTTGGACCCCTCTTTACGAAAATTGGGCGGACGGAGGATAATGAAACTTGTCACACTTATAGTTTATGTATAGGAGAAGTGCAGAACGCTAATATTTTTCATTAATAATACTTAAAAAGTATATTAAATCAATAAATAAAACTTTACACACACTACCGTAAGGTTAGCAATATGAGTTTTGTATAAAGTGACATACACGTTGCTATGGCAACGCGTGTTTCACGCATCAACGGGCCCTCTAGTTAAAACTAATTTTCAATTTTCAGATTTTACCTTACATATACAATAACTTCTTAGTTATTGAAATATATGAAGTTTATATCTATCGCTTACAAAATGTCGAATTATTTTCAGGGCCCCGTGCCTCAAAATGAAAATATGGAAACATAGTTATTATTAACGTTTCAACTGTTCGCATGTGTGGGTCCGCCAACCGCAAATTTAAGTTTGTAATTTTTGTTCAAATAATTGTTCAATACGACGACCTACTCTACCTACTCACTTACTTTTACTCACTTTTTTTTACTATATTTAACTAATGAACTACAATACAGTGGATCTAAAGTTAAAAGTAGGGTCCAGTATCTAAAAAGGAGGATGAGGAATGAGGAGGAATGTCAAAGATCCAGCTCTGCACAAGCACCGAGGCGTCGTAATAGAATGCTCAACCGATCCTACGACCTCTCACAGAGGTGAAGAGTGCTGTACTGTATCGGTGAGTCCCACAGTACCAACCAACTGGATGGTCTGCGTAAAAGGCATTTCCGAGCGAAAAAAAAAACATTTGTCTGTCAGTTGATATAATTATTATATAAAACTACCGCCATCGGTTTCTGAGTTGCCTTGCCTTGCCTCTGGACTCCTGCACAATGGTTACTTAAACTTATTTACATTTATACTTACTTATTAAAACTTATCACACGGTTTCCCACGAGTTTTCTGTCATTCCATCATCAGATCCTGGCATGGTGCCAATTGGACCGCCTCAGAAGTACGCTTTGCCATAAATTATTAAAATAAAAGTCCAAATCAGTTCACAAATGACAAAAATTTCGAAAGACATCTACATACAAGGCAGTTAAAAAAAAACGACCTCCGATTTTGTAGCTGGATGGAAACGAGTTTCTACCTTGTACAGTCTACGCAAACGGATAAAAAAAACTATAAATTATCTAAGATGTGATGTAAGCCAATTAACAAAAACTTAATAAAAATTAATACAAAAATTTGCCTCAATTATCATATTTAGAACATTATTAATACAACATCATTAATACAAGTGCTTACTATAGACGGACGGACATCGGTTAAATCATATAATAAATTTAATTTAATTTATATATATATAAATATATAAATTTTATTTTTCCATCAAAATGTTCTACACGAGGTATGTCCATATTTGACATTTTAGCTTTTTTTATTTTATAATACATATTTTTGTTTAAGCTTCACCTTCACCTTACCCTGTATATAGCTTTAATTCGAGCCTGCTTTGCTCGTAATTGTAAGAATTTAAAAAAAATATGTAGCTTATGCACCTAAGTGGGAATCAAACCTACATCCTTCGCGTTTATACCCAGACCTAGCCGGCCTGTACACATATCAGTCTAGTCAGAGGTAAACCGTAGGTTGAAGGAACCTGAAGTGTTAAAACTCTCCGTTTCAGACTCTCCTGTTGAGTGGCAGAACTCAACGCCGCGGAAATCTAGTCACTGTCACTGTCACTGATGTAATAATCAAAAATAGTTAATTATCCTATAGTTCTAAATGCTTTTATATCTATTTATATCTTAACACAAGGCTTCTACCGCACCCGCTATACGCGAGATAGAGCGTGAAGCCAAAAAAATATTGAGCAAAGCTTGAAATTGGACAGAGAGAATAAAATTTTGAGACTCTCCGTTCTCTACACTCTTCTTCAATCGCTTAGGTTTTTTTTAAATAATAAACTAATTATAAAAATAAGTTTAACTGTTGTTAATTTTAAACTAACTTAAAGGATCATGATGTCTCTACGAAATACTGAAAAGGAAGTGATTATAAAGGCACCGTGGGGGAACATGGCAGGTGAGTGATATATATATATATATATATATATATATATATATATATATATATATATATATATATATATATATATATATATATATATATATATATATATATATATATATATATATATATATATATATATATATAAACTAAAAGGGTAATGATTTGAGTTTAAACTAAAAGGGTAATGATTTAATTTTTTTCATATTTTCAGCTCTGACCTGGGGTAATTCCAAAATCCACCCGTTCTATTGGGATCCGGTCGACAAGTGCCCTGCACTTCATTCCGGGCTCTCGTACTGAGCCTGCCACAGAATTTCTTCTACATCACCTTTGACTTCCCCGGGAATGGAACGTCTGATCACCTGCCCAAAGGTGTTAGATTTACGCCCTTCGATTTAGTACCATCTCTGTTGATTGCATCCGATCATTTCAAATGTGATAAGTTTCAATATATTGGACATTCTCTTGGGCTTCTGTTGGTGAGTTTTTTTAATACAAATAGTAAATAGTGTAGTAATAGTAATTAATCTTTCTGTTATTTTGCAAATAATGCACAGGGTGTACGGGTGGTGGCAATCGTCGAAGCTATATATCTCATCTCTGGGCTGGTGCACCAGTATCAGCTTAAACAATTAGATCCAATACAAGGCCGTTCTAATCGTTTGGGACCCAATAATCTGTAAAGTCCTCTACCGCTTATATTATATGGAGTATTCTGGGGATCGGTTTGGCCTGATACCTGCCGCAGTATTTTCTAACTGCACAGCACACCACAAACTTACGTATTATTTTGACTTGGGGTACCTTTAAAGGCCGGTACCGCACCTCTAGAATTACACAGGGGCGCAGGTGACGATAGACGCTTACCATCAGATGACCTGAACGCTCACTTACCTTATCTTTCCCATAAAAAAGTGCCTACAATATATAATAATATGATATCACAAGCTTTTATATGCGTCTTGTTCCGTACGTTCAAAAGTTCATAGTTCCGTCAGTAGTAGACAGAGGGCACTAAGTGTTATGACTCTCCGTTCTCCACTTTTCACCTAATTGGTGGAGAAGGAGTGGAGAAACTCAACGTCACGCTTTTTCTTCTTATTGCGAGGTATTAACTTTAATTGATACCCCGAGAGGGAATCGAACCCACAGCTGTAGCGCTCACAGTCAGATGGTGCGCTGCTATACCGCTTGCCGCCTGAATCCGAGACATTGAGTATTTCATCATCATCAGCCTTTGTAATACCCACCGCTGATCTTGATATCTTATTAAATAAAAAAATTTAAAATAATTAATTAATTAATTTTTTTTTTATTATCATAAGTTTTGACATTTGCAGGTAAATTCTACAACATGACGTACCCGGGGCGTATGACGCGGGTAGTCGAGCTGGACCCAGTACCGGCCTACCTGACCGCGCTACCGGAAGAATATGACGAGTGGTACAAGGAGATATACGGCAGCTATTACGAGGACAGTGCTTACAAAAAACATACTAACGACGATGCTGCACCTAAATATACTTATGAAGAGGTAATTTAACTTTAATAATACCCCAAAGGACAGATAAAAAGAGGGTTCTAATTATTTCCATTGACATATGGATCTCCAAAATAGAGATGTTAAAAAAATATAATTTTTTAGGTACAGAAGCTGTTAACGAAAGCCCAATATATCAACTTAAAAGAAAATACGGATTTTGTTAAAGATAGATATGTTAGAAAATGTGAAGATGGACTTTTCAGGTAAGATTTTATATATATATATATATATATATATATATATATATATATACATATATATATATATATATATATATATATATAATATATATATATATATATATATATATATTATATATATAATATATATATATATATATATATATATATATATATATATATATATATATATATATATATATATATATATATATATATATATATATGTATATATATATATATATACATATAATGTACCTTTTTTTTAATTTTTTTTTAAGATTGATTAATAGGTTTTTAATTCACGGTGTGTGAATAACACCTTGAAAAACTTCAACATATGTAAATTGTAAAATTGTATATCTTATATATCTTCAGAGCTACTGAGCTAATTTTGAATTAATTAATTTTGAATTATTTAATTAATTTTGAATGATTTTTTTATACTATATTTATTAGAAAAACTTACTTAGCACCAAAATAGAACGACTCTAAGTAACCAAAACATATATAAGGTCTGGAGCATCCAAGCTGTCTGCAAGAGACCAGGTTAATTCTATGACATGTAAAAATTAATTCCAGAATCGATTTCCATGTTTTTTTTTATTACACTAGCTAATAAATAAGTCCTAATAAGAATTTCTACCTAGCTTGATGAGAAATTATAGCATAATTGGCGACGAGCGCTTGAACGATGAACAAGAGGCGCGGGTTCGAATCCCGATAACTAAATATATATATATATATATATATATATATATATATATATATATATATATATATATATATATATATATATATATATATATATGTCATTTTACAGATTCAACCACGACCAAAGAATGAAAAGCACCTTCAGGTTGCCGTTTTCACCAGAATATTTAAAACAGCTGTATACTTTAAGTAAGGTACCCATGTTGGCGATATTTGCCGATCGCTCCATAGAGTATCCGAGTTTTAGACGTTCAGCGTTCGCCTTAAACGATAATGAATGGCCCAATAAAAATTATAAAGCGAAAATTATACAGGGTGATCATAATTCTCACATACACGAACCGGAAAGTGTGGCGAGAGATATTTCCGAGTTTTTGTTACAGGGTGTTTGTTGATAGTAATTTATCATTCGATATGTAAATTGCGTTCAAAATTGATATACAATGTGAAATATCATTTTTTTTATCTGTGACACTCCGTATGACGTAATAATGCAGATTAAACATTTAATTTTTTTTTTTAACCTTACCCACATTTACTAATAGCTGATTATCTAAGCTATGTCAATTATAGATTTTTGTATCGATTCTCATATTAAGTAAAATATTCAATTGTGATAAAAGAAAAAAAATGGCCTCAGTCTGTATCCCGCAGTGTTGATTGAGGGGACGTAGTGTTAAGACACTCCTATCCACACGCGCTCCCGAAATTTTGACATTTTGAGTATATGCGTGTTGGGTGGCGGAGCTCAACGGTCTTGTTACCAGAACAAGGAAATTTAATAATATATTCTACTCGCATGGGAATCGAACCCAGAACCGTCGCGTTATCAGTTTGACACTGTGTACGATAAAATGATTCACTTAAATGAGGCTATCGTAATACAGTGATGCCACTGTATAGAAAAAAAACCAAGACTACACAACAATATTTATTTGCTATATATTTAATATATAATAAATTAAATAAATTAAAATAAACTATATATATACAAATTTGTACTAGAAAAAAAAAAAGGAACACATTACAATTTGGTAATCACATCACTATTATTCATAAAAATCGGCCAAGCGCGAGTTGTATTCGCGCTCCGAGGGCTCCTGCATACTATTAGGGATATTTAGGGTTTCTTACCTCAAAAGGAAAATCCTGCTACCCGTACAGGATCATTTTATGTCCAATCAATTACAAACTTAATGTTGCGGTCGTATGTACTCATTTTGTATGAAATTAACTACAATTATAAGTTTGTAATGGTCTCTTTCTGTGTTAAACATATAAATTATATATATATATATATATATATATATATATATATATATATATATATATATATATATATATATATATATATATATATATATATATATATATATATATATATATATATATATATATATATATATATATATAATAATTTATATGTTTAACACAGAAAGAGACCATTACAAACTTATAATTGTAGTTAATTTCATACAAAATGAGTACATACGACCGCAACATTAAGTTTGTATATTTTTATAATTAGTATCTTCCTCAGCGGTATCACTGACTGCTACATGAAATAAGTACGGAGCCCTAAAAATCAATTCGCTCGCCCCTAAATATATATCACCTTTATCACCTTTCTCATATCTTTATCAATAATAATTCATTACTAGAGGACCCGTTGACGCGTTGCCATAGCAACGTGTATGTCACTTTATACAAAACTCATATTGCTAACCTTACGGTAGTGTGTGTAAAGTTTTATTTATTGATTTAATATACTTTTTAAGTATTATTAATGAAAAATATTAGCGTTCTGCACTTCTCCTATACATAAACTATAAGTGTGACAAGTTTCATTATCCTCCGTCCGCCCAATTTACGTAAAGAGGGGTCCAAAGTTTTCGCTTCACACATTAATGTATAGATTAACATAAATAATATAAATAAAAAGTATATAACGAGATACAACACTGCCATGAAATTTTACACACAAAAAAACCATACACAAAACATAAATGTATGAAAGTAAAAAAAAAAAAAAAAAAAAAAATTACAACTTCGACGACACATCACTGTTGTTCAAAAAAACGGAGAGCACATCACTAAAACACATCGGATTGATGAAATGCACGTCGTGGGTGCCGTCTACTTTTAAAACTTTAAAATTCTGATTGTTTGCCTGCAATCTCACCACTAGTTTATCAATAATTTCCTTACCCTTGGTATAGAAATTGGCACTTTGGTTCGCGTGGATGTACAGAGTTGGCGGAATAAGCGCGGAGAATATTTCGTAATAATATTCCGGCGGAAAGTTTGTTGGCACCAATTTTTTTGTACGCTTGTCCCAGGATAGTCTGAAAATCGGCTTGTATTTATATATGTATATAAAATTAAATACCGTTTTGGGATCTCATGGAGGGCGCAGTGTGTGCCTGTAAACGCGACGGTCGTGGGTTCATCCCATGAGGGGGGAATGAAATATGTTCATTTTCTTCGCTCTTGTATATAAGGCAAAAAGTGCGGCGTTCAGTTTCCGTCAGAAAGCCGAGAACGGAGTGTCTTAACACTAGGTTCCCATTGTCTATCCTGCTATGTGCGGGATACAGCGTGAAGATATATATATATATATGTGTTTTGCTTATTTCTTAAATTATTTGTGTAGGCGGCGAGGCGCGGCTTCAAATCCTACTGCGTTCAATGGTTTATATGTTTGCTTTAAATATGTTTCTATTCCTATTGTAGATAACAACTTTAAAAAAATAATAATTAAAAAAAAAATAAAAAAAAAAACAATAAAGATTAACCAATCAATTCCCCAAACGAGAACCGTACCCACCCGTATATATAGATAGTATATACTCACTTATAACTGTTCTCACCAACTTTCCTCAAATTTCTGGACAAAATTATCTCCGCCTGACTCTCCGTCATGCCCCTGGCTCTCATCACAGAACTGATCGCCTGCTCGTTAGTGTATACTCTATTATCAACGTTATAATTTGTATAATTTGTGTAGTAATCGTCGTAATATGTATAGAATTGTGCAAAATTGTCCAAGACCAGCCTACATAGAGCCGGACCTGGATCTAATAGAATAAGTTTGGTTATTTGTTTCGGGTGTACTGCATTGTAGAATAGACCTGGAATTAGAATGTTGAAATTGATCTATAAATCTTAGGTTCTGAGGTGTGGGTTCAATTCCCATGAGGGGGAATTGGTTTTTTCATTTCCTTCGCTCTGGTAACAAGACAGAGCGGAATATATATATATATATATATATATATATATATATATATATATATATATATTTTAGGATTGGGTTCCTCTGACTACCCTGTATGGGACAGAGGTGAAGTTAAATTGGTAACATTAACATGGGTTCAATTTTTTTTTGTATACATGTCGTCTGCTATGACATGCTTATTCTATATCTGCAGAGGACATGGTGTTTCTCCACTGTCCATCCAATTTTCAATAAATTATGTATTGATAAATGACATAGATGTATGAAGAAATAAAAATAAATTAAAAATAACCTATCCCCACATGGGGATAGAACCCATAACCTTGTTTTTTATTGTGAATTAACCATTTTTGATTTAAATGTTTATAATATAATAAAATGTAGAAACCTAGAAAAAGATTTCTCTTGCTAACACAAAAAAAAATATAGCTACCTTGTTCCGAACCCATAGAATGGCCAATATAATAAAACTCCTTCCATCCCAAATGCTTGACCACCATATCTATTGCGACAACTGGTAAGAATCTTGTAAGGGCTACACCTAAAAAAAAAATAAACATTTAAAACAACTCTTCACTATAAATAAATCTGAGTCTAGTGATTGGAAATACTCATTACTGATAAGCTTTCCTTACACTTGTGCCGCGCAGCAGCATCTATTTATAAATTTTGCAGTTGGGGGTCTGACTCCCACCTGTGGGATAATTATTTTCATATTTTCTGGTAACAAGTCACAATGTAGCATCGAGTTCAACCTGTGAACATGCGACATCATGGAGAATGGAATTGGTTTAATATTAAGTTTGCTCTGTTCACCTTGTTATATAGGACTGTTTTTTTTTTTATTTAAAGTTATATACCATATGTGGGTATATAAAAAACTTTACGTCAAGATTTAATTCTTGGTTTTGTGCTTGTATTCAAGTCATTTAAGACAAGTTACACTTAGTCTGCTGGATTGGGCAAATAAAAATAATTTAAATATGTAAGGTTTTTGAAAATTGTAAGAAACACAGAATTTAGTAAATTAATATACCTATAGGAAAAGCATCAGATTTTCCATGTCCAGGTAAATCAATACCAACATAATAATGATGTTGTGGTAACAATTCCAAAAGCGGTATGAATGTAGCTGAACTATCTTGACGTCCGTGTACAAGGAGAACTGGTTTGCCTTGAGCATTGCCCCAGGATACCACTGGAATATGAGATAGTTAAATATTATAATGAAGCTAAAAAAACAAATATTAAAGTGAATAAATAAATTTTATATATAATGAATTATTTTATAACATATGGGTAGCTAAAAATTGTGTAATGTCAAATAGGTTCTTGATTGCAAAGTTATTATAGCATTAAATCTTACCTAAGGAAATATTAATATTTATAGGATGCAAGTCCCATACCTAGGCTGTGCAAATAGAAGAAATTTGGCAATAGATGGATAATTTATCATGACCAAAAATTAAGAATAAAATGGCTCACTTTTCCCTCTAATTATTTTGTGCCAAAGTTTTAAAGTAGAGGGAAGACAATAAATAATATATCACTTACATGCTATTTTACCCCATGGAACTTCTATAAACCATTCTTTTAACACATTCATTATTATTAAAATATTTAACCTATAATAAAATAAGTTTTAAAAACAACACTTTTATATTTATTTATATTAATAATGTCAAATATTTTTATGTTGTGTAAAAGTCATTTCTTTTTTTATTTTAGTATTTATATATACAAATTTAAATAATTTCGAGGTACAAAATTAAAAGATTTATTAAAAAAACATAAAAAAATCCAAAAGTAAATAATAAATATGCCAAAATTATTATTACACAGATAACAAATAGGAATTTAAATCGATCAAATTTAATATTAATTAAAGTGAAAATCGAATAGCTTATAATAATTATTCAGAATGACATTTATAACATTTATTGTTGTTATTTTGAAGGGAATTTTATTGAAGATAATATAACGATAAATATTATCATATCTGATAATAAAAAAATTATGCACTTAAATTAATGCATGTTAATAAACGTGTATTACTTATGATATTATTATTTCTTTTTTCTAACAAGATAATACCATAAATACAAATGAAAAAAAAAACCAAAAAACAGAGAAACATAAACAACAATGTACAAAAAGGTTTTATGGGCTTGTAGCCATCTCTTCCAGATAATCTTATGGCGAAAAGGAACAATTAAATACCTATAATACGATATACATAAACATATACCACGCACATACATATATACAAACATACATACATACATACATATATACATACACACATACAATAGACTACGTAAATACTACAACGTAAATTTACACTAATACTACTACGTAAATTTTACAACAAATATTTTTGTTCATTATATAAATTTCCTAACTTTAACGTAGTCTGAAAGAAGATGTTAATTATAAGCGCTAGCTTAATTGCTAGATTTTTAGAAATAAAATTACATACTATATTTTTTTTAAATTAATTTCTAAATTTTTTTATTCAAAACCTATACGGGTCATCTAACTCCTTCCATTACTCTTTATCTTCACCAATATCATTCCAGTTATTCAGCAGCCTCTCTCATGTTTTATTTCGTATGCCATACACCCACCCATGGACCCATTACAATGTGTTCATCTTCTTTTGGAAATCCTATATTGGTGTTGAAATCTCCCATAACTATTTTGTTATCGTTTTAGGTTCATAGAAATTTTCAATTTCTTCTTCATTCGCCTTCGTTGTAGGAGCATAGGCTTGTAGTATTGATAAGGGTTAATTATCTATTTTTAGCTGCTGTAGGCAGATTCTTACCGAAATTTCCGGTGAGTTAACAATATATTGTTCGAGATTCTAATTTATTAGAAAACCAACACCATAGAGCCCCTTTGTTACTCCTTCATAGAAGAAAATATGTTTGTCGAGTTCTTGGATTACGCATCCATAGTTTTTTTTTTTTACCTTTGCTAGGCTGACTATGTCATGGTTCAGTATATCGTAGAGTAGATGCTAGTTTATATATAATACATTTAGTTTTTTATATACAATACATTAAAGGTACAAGACTTTATTGTTTTTGAAATTTTTACTTTCAATCACTTTTTTTTCTCTGTGTATTTCTCTTCATTTTCTTTTTTTTTCTCTTTTTGGGTTGATAAGTCCGTTTTTGTTTAAAAAAAAAAAAAAAAAAAAAAACGGACCCATCAACCCAAAAAGAGAAAAAAAAACAAAGAAAATGAAGAGAAATATACAGAGGAAAAAAAAAAAAAAAAAAAAAAAGGGTTTCCGCTGGGTCCGTTTTTGTTTGTACCATTGATGTTGTTATTTTTTATTTTGATTTTGTATTTCCCGTAGATGGATGAGGATTCCCACAAATGTATGAAGTTGTATGGAAGAGCGGGGCCTCCTGACACAAGTACTAGTGCTATACTAGTAATTTACTGGGTTGGTCTCATTACTTCGCACGTTAAAGAAAACGTTGATACTGAAATAAATATTTGTAATTTTTTTTTTAATGAGATTTCCTGCTGTCCTGTTTGTCGAAAGACATTTGTTTGGCGATGCAAATGGGTGCAGAAGTTTCGTTTATGAGGATATTTTAGTTTAGGAGGACTTTTAGAGGGAGAGTGTTTCCTTTTTTCTCATCAATTTATCAAAGTAGATATAAGGAAGGAAAGAAAGAAAAAGATGAACGGAAGGCTCTTTATCTATATATATATATATATATATATATATATATATATATATATATATAATATATATATATATATATATATATATATATAATATATATATATATATATATATATATATAATATATATATATATATATATATATATAATAATATCAAATAACTTTGTTTTCGTATTTAATATTTCCACTTCTTTCTTAAAAGCTAAATTAAAATTGTACATTAAAAATTTACCAATTTTAAATTTGCTAAATAGAGTTTCCATCTGGTCATCCATTTCATTTTTAAGTATTAGCGTTCATTTAATAAATGAACGCTAATATTGTTTAATAACAATGCTTATAAAGTACATTAAATCAATAAATAAAACATTACACGCACTACCGTACGTTTAACAATATATAACTTTTGTATAAAGTGACATACACGTTGCTATGGCAACGCGTGTTTCACACATCAACGGGTCCTCTAGTAATTATAGTTGTATGCAGAGTTTTTTCTCAAGGATATTGCCATTTTTCAATATTTCCATATGAATTGCAGGTGATTTGTTTAGCAACCCGAGTTTATATTATGTTGGTTCACAGTTTTGTATACAATAAACGTCGAAACACGCAGATTTTTCCACAAAATTTCTCATTAAAATGCCCATGTCCCGAAACTCCTATAGGTTTATTTAAAACGGGCTAAAACTGCCATAAATGACAGTATTCGGCATATTAAAGATATTTGACTCTAATCGTACGTCGTCATGTTTTGAAAACCGGAACCGGTACACCATGTTTTTACATCAGCAGCTAGTTTTATTATTATTTTTTTAAATTTAAAATATATAACTGCTGTATGAAATATATAAACAAGAACGAAGACGAACGTGCTCAGGTGAATGGTTGAAGAAAATATGGTAAAAAAAAACCTTCGAAAATAATGTGTAAGGAATATTGTTCACGTCGGGTACAATAATTTGTAAATTGTCCAGGTCACGTGAAAAGCATGAGAACCGATGGCCATCAACCTCTGGATGCGTGATGAAGAGGTTAATTAATGACAGTGGACGATGTGAAACACCCTCGGGCTACCCCGATGGGGATTTTCCCTAAATGGTTTTCCCGTGAAGCTCAATAAATAAAGTTACTTAAATAAACTTTAAGGCAATTGATAACTATTAAATACTAAGAATATTTTAATTTTTATATTCTATTACTAATTTACATTTTTTACAATTTACTAACAACTTTACTTATAAAATCGATATTCAAAAAATCGATTATTCTATCGGCAAATTTCTCAGGATTAGTGATGTGCACGTCGTGTGAACCCACCACTTCGTAAATTATAAAATTTGGTATCGATTCCTTGAAATAATTCAATAAATTATTTTTATTTGTTTCAAATTTATCATTTGGCTCATTTTTTATGGCTACAATGTTTAACATTGGGGGTGGATTGGTTTTTATCATGGATATCAGTAATTCTTCAGGTATGGGCAGACCAACAGTTTTCTTCATACATGGATCCCAGGTTAATCTGGATATAAAAAATAGATAAATTTAAATAATATTTATTAAACAGATAATAAAAGTAAGTCTGTCGTTGTGCAAAAGCACAGCGTCTGCCTGTAGACGGGACAGGTTGTGAGTTCCATTCCCATGAGAGGAGAGTGACTTGGTTTCATTTTCTTCGCTCTGGCAACAAGGCAAAGCGCGGCGGTGAGTTCCGCCACTCAACACGCAATGCCTCGAAAGGTGGAAAGCTGAGATCGGAGTGTCTTAACACTAGGTTTCCTTCTGCCTACCCTTCTATATGCAGGATACAGCGTGAAGCTAAAAAAATAATAAACGTAATTATTTTTGAAAGTAATATATAATTTTCTAGTATCTCCCAACTTTCTTACTTTCTCGTTGACGCGTTAAACACGCGTTGCCATAGCAACGAGTGTGTCACTTTATACAAAAGTTATATATTGTTAAACATACGGTAGTGTGCGTAATGTTTTATTTATTGATTTAATGTACTTTATAAGCATTATTACACACACATACACACACACACACATACACATACACACATACACACACACACACATACACACACACACACACACACACACACACACACACACACACACACACACACACACACACACACACACACACACACATACACTATAAGTGTGCCAAACTTCATAATCCTCCGTCCGCGCAATTTTTGTAAGAAGGGATCCAAAGTTTTTGCTTCACGTATTAATAATATATAGATAAGAGGGTAGGCTGGAAATATTAATGTCACGCCGCTCGTCATTTATTGGTTGACAGAATATAAAAAAAAAATACATCATACCTATATAAACTATTTCCTGAAGGCTGTAGAACTCTAGAAAGCACGATGGCCGCTTGGTCCTTACTTAGTCGTCTAGATTTAACAATAAGATTAATCGCTTGATCGTATGTAAATTTTTTATTTCTTCGCGATGTCCATCTAAAAATATTATCTATATATACATTATTATATTACATATAATAAAAATGTAACTGATAGTTGTCTGTGCGTGGAATATATGTTAAAAAAACCGTATTATTGGAGACTCTTATAAACGTAATAGAATCAAAACCAATTTTTGAAAATTTTTGTCTGTCTGTCTGTGCGTTTGTGCACGCTATTCTCAGCAATAGCTTAACCGATTCAAATTCAATTTTCCCTATTGTATTATGGTAAACTTCAATCAACATTTATAGTTTTATTTATTTCAATCGGTTCATAAATAAAAAAAAATTCAATTTAAAGTTTATAAGTTTAATACGCCGAAACTGCTACAAAGTAATGCAGGCGCAGCAGTGAGTTTAATAATATATATACATGTATATATATATATATATATATATATATATATATATATATATATATATATATATATATATATATATATATATATATATATATATATATATATATATATATATATATATATATATATATATATATATATATATATATATATATATATATATATATATATATATATATATATATATATATATATATATATATATATATATATATATATATATATATATATATATATATATATATATATATATTATATATATATATATATATTTATATATATATATATATATATATAATATATATATATATATATATATATATATATATATATATTATTGCGGACTGCAACCGCAACGATTTCTCTTCTTACCAGTTCTAGTTCTAGGAAATTAAACAATGCATACCCACGAATAGGAATCGAACCCAGAACACCGTTGATTTAAATAAAATAAGCAAAATTTACTTACAACGAATAATTTTCATAATAATTATTGTATGCGAATTTGTACCAATTGGCTGGTCGGTCCCCATGGGAGCTGTACAGCGATATTGGTATCGCAGGCTCTAAATTAATCATTTTGGTTATTTGGAACGGATACAAATTGTTGTAGATGTTACCTGGAATAATTTATTTATTTTTTTTATTATAGTCCAATAAATATTTAT